>NDXB01015135.1:3014-28940 GCA_002631895.1 Agapornis roseicollis | reverse complement strand
AAAACACAGCTACTAAAGAGAAGAAAAACTGACTGCAACTGCTGAACCCAGGACACAGATAAACTTCTACTTGTTGTTTGTTAGTACTTCTTGAAGCTTCTCAGACCTGACATGAAGGCTGTAATATCAAGTCAGTTGTTGGTGAATGAAAACAGGTAAGGAAAAGGAGAAAACTGGTAGCACCTAGAGAAAGTGAGACAATTCTGCTGTTTCCTTGTGGGTTCAGTGAATTGCCAGGTTAAACTTCAGTAAAACCTTGAAAGATTGCAAAGCAGAGTTTAATGTAATACAGAGTTTTGAATGCTGATGAATCAAAAATCAGAATACCTTGAAGAACAATTTCATTGTCTTGGAATTTACAGTGATTAAAATCTTACCAAGCTTTTTATTTTCCCTTTTTCATCAGTGCTTTTTCCTTTCTAACTGATCATTCATTTTTAGTCTGCTCTTACATAGATTTATCAAATGAAGGGTCTGTGGTTCTGTAATAAGAATGTATCCAATAAAAATGCTTTCAATTACATTTTAAAACTGCAAAATAATCAAATTACTGCTGTATGAGGATACTCCATTGAAAACCCAAAGATTACAGGAGAGGTCATTATGTTTCTCTACTACATGACTCTCTAGTATAATAGCACAGTGTCACCTTAAACATGATTAACTGAAAGTGTTACAGTGAACAAACCTAATTCTTTGTTCTAGGTCCCTGCAATCAATGGAACATTTCATCTAAAGTAAGAAACAGTGTAAACTTTTATTTCTTCACTTCGATTGCTACTGGAACTTTAAGATGATTAAATAAAAACTAATTTTAAAAAATATGATCTACCTTTCATTATATCTGACTTACTTAATTCTTATATTTCTTATATAATTCTTTTCCTTATTGCTGTTATATTGATAAATGCTAGTTTCTTTCATCTTTTGGTTCTCATTCACTAGCAAACACTGGGTTGATACAGAACTGAAGCTCCTTATTTCATAATTCCCATGATACCTTTGGGAAATTGGTGTTCTACTATAGTTAAGTTCCATTGACAAAAGACATTTAGATACTCAGAAAGCAGTGGGACAAAAGCAGTAAATCATCTCATTTTAAAAATCTTACCCATCTCTCTCTGTAGTCAAGTTTCCAATTTATGAAGTCAGGTTTTCTTAACCATTGGAATTGCAAAGTTTTCAAGGAGGATGTCAAGGACAAATCACAGTGTCACACTGGGTGAGTTTTAGGGCCACCATGGAGAGCAATAGGCTGATAATCTTTCAGAACGTTTTTTATTATTGTATACCATTGTCAACTTTAGGATTGGATGAAACCATGCATCAAAAAAGGACCAGAAGGATTCACCTGTAATGTGGATTCAGACCTCTTCACCATGGGCAAGTCACTTAGAAAGCTCTGCATGTTGAGTCTGGTTTTGGAGTAAGTACCACAGAGCCTGATTTCTCAAGCATCATAGATGGAAGGAATTTCACCTTTTAGACTTCAGCTTAATGTCATTTTCAAGAGCGTATTTTAGTTTTTACATGTTCCTGTGGTATCGCAGAAAACTATATTCCTGCTGACATATGGAATGAATAGTTTACCAGAACTAAATTAACTTTGAAAAGTAAATCTGTTTCACTCTGTGTTTTACAGATTATGAATTCTTATTGTTTGGAGTGTGAAGGGAGATTAATTCTTTTTTAATACGTTTTTGTTGTTTGCTGAGAGAGCAAAGCAGAGATAAAGTCTAGGTCTTGTGAAAGGTGAAACACTTTGAACACATGCTTTGCTGGGTTCCTAATTGTTTCTTAATAATTTTAAATTATTATAAATATACCTTGTTGTTTAAAACTATGCCTTTTCTGTCTTGAAACTATCTGTCATGTTTTGGTTTAGTTTTTAAGTAAATAATGTATTTTGGATTCTTCCAGGTTTCAAATAGGTTTTAGAAACTTCTGAAATCATGTGTTCAGTGTATGTTTTTAAATTAGAGGTCTAAAAAGGTTTTCCTTTGAGAATGACTATTGTTATTCAGATTAATTCAGATTTGGATATATAAGAGAAGGTAAATTCAGAGAGTTTGCCACACAGGAAACACAGTGGACTTAGAGAGGCATTTTACTGCATATAAAAGGTCTTTTATACTTAAAATACAGTCTGCCCAGGAAGTAGTCACCATCCCNGGATATATAAGAGAAGGTAAATTCAGAGAGTTTGCCACACAGGAAACACAGTGGACTTAGAGAGGCATTTTACTGCATATAAAAGGTCTTTTATACTTAAAATACAGTCTGCCCAGGAAGTAGTGGAGTCACCATCCCTGGATGTGTTTAAAAAGAGACTGGATATGGCATTTGATGACATGGTTTAGTTGAGGTGTAGGGCATGGGTTGGACTTGATGATCTTAGAGGTCCCTTCCAACCTGGTGATTCTGTGATTCTGTGAAAATATTTGGCAGGTTTCCAGTAGTGGAAATAGAAATGCTACAGTAATCTATTAGAATGGGAATAATGGATTAAGCCACTGTACCAAAGCAGTAAGGAAATAGTACATGTGCAAAGATACTTACAGTTATAAGTAAAAATGCATGTGACTGCTCTGACCTGACGTGTGCCATTAGACAGTTATTAATGCTATTAAAATCAAGAACCTTCTTCGTGTGCATAGGGTTAAATGTGCTTAGCAAGGATTTCACGTAAGACAGAAAATATTGGTCTGCATGTCTTTATATGGTTATAAAATAGAAGTTGTAAAATACAGGTTTTAATTCAGTTTTAGTTATTCTTGTGTTGAGGGTAATGCTAGCAAGAAAAAACCATTTTTTCAGCTAAATTAAAATTAAAAACATAAAAAAGAGGGCAGTGCTACCCATTCGGGATAGACCAGCCCTGCCTTTTGGGAGTGGGCTCTGCTGTCTCACAGAACATGGGAGCTGCTGCACATTACTCGCGCTGTGGGGGAACACACAGCCCAGCCAGGCAAGCCATCAGATTTGTAATCCATCAGCTTTGCTTCCTGGCTTCTTCTCTGGAAGCTCTCCAGCTGATTGTTTGGGGCCTGAAACGAAATTTTCCCAGAATCACACGGAGCTTTTACTTTTGTGAAGACTGAGTTGGCTGCAGAGAAGATACAGGGGGATCAAGGATATAGATGATTGATAGTAGAGACAGACTCTCTGAGACAAAGGGCTTGCAATTTGTCTACTATATTCAGCACTGAGTTTCCACTGCCTCTGAATTAGCAAGTGAAACTCACTTTTCATAATAAATCTCAAAAACATATGATGACAAATATGTACTTGCAGCTAGCATGATAAGCAAAATGCTAAACAATGTAACATAAATAATCTTGGTGACTTACACTAGGTTTTGGACATCATAGTCTCCTATCTGATATTAGCATTCCTGAACTCTTCAGTTAGACTCTTTAATTCATCCTGCCTAACTACTCTTTTCCTCACTTTTGGTAGCCATTATCTCTGTCTTTCATTGAGTCCTGGGTTCAGCTGTAATGGTTATTTTTCTCCTTCTTAGTAGCTGGTGCAGTGCCGTGTTTTCAGCTTTAGCCTGAGAACAATGCAGATAATACACCAATGTTTTTAGTTGTTGCTAAGTAATGTTTACCTTGATCAAGGACTTCTCAGTCTCATGCTGTGCCAGTGAGGAGAGGCACAAGAAGCTGGGAGGAAGCAGAGACAAGACACCTGACCCAAACTAGCCAACGGGGTATTCCATACTGCAGCACATCATGCCCAGTAGAGACTTACCTGGAAGGGCCAGATTGCTTCTTGAGTCGGGCTGGATATTGGTCAGCAGATGGTGAGCAATTGTATTGTGCATCCCTTGTGTTTATTGTTTTCTTTTCCTTTTGCCCTTTTAGTTACATATTCTCTTTCCCTGTTATTTCCCTTATCATTATTATTACTGGTGGTAGCAGTAGTGGTTTTGTGTTATACCTTAATTTCTGGACTGTTCTTATCTCAACCTGTGGGATTTACATTCTTTTAATTCTCCTGCCCATCCCTCAGGGAATAAAGGGGAGGGAAGAAGGGGGAGACTAAGTGAGTGACTTCATGGCTCTTAATTACTAGCTGGGCTTAAACCATGACACTTTGGTGACCTGTATTCTTCAGCAGATATCCATTGGGACTGACAATCTCATAAACCTGAAGCACAGGACTTTTGAGACCAAGCTTCACGTTATGGTCCCACATACTCATTACAGATGTGTTCAGCATCATTTTCTAGTGGAGCTGGCATCTTCTGGGACACTATAGAGTACTTTTGTTTAGCCTTAACCATGTCTCTCTATTTCTACAAATCCTCCATGACTCTTCTCAGTGCCAGCAATCTTGTTTTCAGTTTTCAGTTAAATAAAATGTCAGCAGGTGTCAACCCACGCTCCACTCATGTCTTATAATTTTGCAGAGGTAAATGCAGATCGGTGTCTCATTCCACTGCCACCTTTATAGGTACTTTTATTATTTTGACACCATTTTCTACCAGCCTATTGGGAAAGAGGATGACAAACTTGAGGTCCCAGGTCTAAATCAGTATTTCATAGCAAACTGGTTCTTAAAAGGTGGCCCACAGACAGATTAAGTTGTACATTATGTGAAATTAGGAAAAAAAGCACAAACCAAACAAAAAGTAAATTACTGTATGTTATTGTTTTAAACACAGAACTCATTACTTCTGTTCTATGAAACTCTATTTTATAGGTGTTGTGGCAGCTTGACGAAGTTTAAGAGGTTTAACTGAACATGTGTGTCAGGGAGAGGCGTGCATATTTTGTGCTTTAAAGGTATGTCTGACATGTCTAGTGAAGCCGGTTTGGATGTGAGTGATCATCTCTTTATCTTTTTCTAAGACAATGGTGAAGATAAAAGTTTATAGCAAATACATATATATTCCCATTAACTGTAAACAAATCTCTGTTAGGCATTTAGTTTTGATTTGTCAGCAGTGTGGATTATCTTTATGAATTTGGCCTTTGTTCTTGTCATATGCAGTAACACTTGATGGCTTCCTCAATAGCCTTGGCCACATCAGCCTTTGGTATAAATGATCTCTAACTCTCCTCTTCAGATTTTTCCATTCTCAAATGCATTTTTTGATGCCATTATAATGTTTTCAAACCATCTTAGGAATTATTGTCCTTTAAGTACAATTCACCCTTCCCCCCAGAGGAAGCGAGAGCTTCCTATTGATTAGCTGTATATGCTGGAAAATGGCTCTTCTGTTCTCTCTGTGCTAATAGCTGAAATTGCTTTCTGCAGGATATCATCCTGGGAAGAATAGCTTCAGCAGCTGTTGTCTGTCTTTGGGATAAGAGCAGATAAGAATTTTAAAGTAGACTGATTTTCTCTCTGAACTTGCCCTGGTACAGCACTGCCAAATGCCTTTGGGAAGGCTGTCTGAAATCCTTAAATCTCTTCCAGATTTCTATTCATTTTGAAAATCATGTCTGTAATTGGAAAATAAGGTCAAAATGTTGAGAACAACAAAAGCCCTTTTCTGTTTGAGGTGGTGTCTGTGAGGTACCATTTGGCAATAGCAGCAAGTGGAACCTTCATAAGGAAAGACATTAAACTTTGCACATCAAGCCCTGATCCTCAGTCTGAATGTAATGGCCTCCACTTCTGATTGTACTGTTGTGAGCTGATTAATTCCTAACAGCGGCTTCATCTTCTACTTGCTATCACAGCATTTGAAATCTAAGCATGATTCCATTCTCTCAGCTTCTTTTATTCAACATCTCATCTTCAAAGGGTGTTTTAAAAAAAGTTAGACAAAAAAAAAAAAGGCACCTATGTCCTACAAATCCATCATCCACAAAATCTTTGCATCTTTTGCCCAGAGAAGTGCATTCTAGTTGTGGCCTTAAACACAGTAAAACCTGTTTATGCTTTTGTCACATTTGAAATGACAGCTTTGAAACTTTTAAAGCTGACAAGAGATTGGTTCATGCAATTTTATTTTTTCTCAGACAAAACTGACCCATACAGCCATTGATATGCTCTATGGCGGTACTCCAGCTCAGAAACGAAATTATTTAAGGTAGAAGCTACTCATATTAACACGAACACCAGCAGAGAAATGAGTGCAAGATCATAAAGAAGTCTCTGACTTTGCTTTTTTAAACTTGCAGAGTATGCTGCTGCTTGTCAGAGTTTTACTAATTCTGGCCCCCCTGGTGATTTCTTTCTTTCATTATAATTAATGCAAGGGAACTTAATGGGGGTTGAAGTTCCTGCTGCAAAGCAGTTATATGGGTTTACTGAACTGTTTTCAATAGACACAGCTTTGTAATGGAATTTGGCCTAAGAGTCAATATGAGGATACTGTAAGCAGATATTTTTTCTTTCTTTTAAGGATTACTAAAGGAAAGGTGTAACAGAAGGTGTAGCTTCTCTGATTTCATGTTCTCTGGGGGTTTTGTGGACATCTGGTTTCAGTGCTGGTAATGCCTTCTTTGTGACTTCAGCCACTGAATATATCTAAGCTAAGATAACGCAGTGTTATTACAGGAAAGAATTGTAAACTATGAAACTTGGGAAGCTGCATTTTCATATGCTACACATTGCTCCAAAGTGTGACATAGTTAGAACTTTAAAAATAATACTTAAAAATAATGAAGTAACCATTAAAATTCCTACTCTGTTTAATCATTTCGCAAATCACAAGTTTATCTCAGTTTTTGCTTGTCTGGTTTCTTTGTAGTAAATTATCACAGAAGAATAGAACAAGAGAGCTTGTTTCAGCTTCGCTGGGGGGTTATAAGTTTTCCTGTCAAGGGCAGGCCAGCTGATAACATACACAGCTAAACTTTCAGAGGGAGACGGCACTTGTGTTTATCTCTGAGGTGTTGCTCTTTTTATTTCAGACTTGAAGAAGGCCTTGTCTAATGTTTTCAGTTCTATTATCTGGTCTAATAGATGTTACCTTTATAGAATCATGGAATAGTTTGGGTTAGAAGGGACTTTAAAGCTCATCCAGGTCCAACCCTCCTGTCATGGGCAAGGACACCTCACACTAGATCAGGTTACTCAATGCCCAACCTGGCCAGAGGTGGGGCAGCCACAGCTTCCCTGAGCAACTTTTGCCAACCCATCACCACCATCATAGCAAAGAATTTTTTCCTAATACCTAATCCAAACCTATCCTCTTTCATCTTAAAGCCATTCCCTTTTTTCTTGNTGGTCGGTCAGCACTCGGTTGGTGGGGTGTCGTGAGTTATCTGTTGTGGTTGATGGGATGCTGTATTCTTTTCCTGTATCATTATTATTATTGGTGGTAGCAGCAGTGATTTGTGTTATACCTTAGTTACTAAACTGTTCTTATCTCAACCATGTGGAAGTTGCATTCTTTTGATTCTCCCCCCATCTCTCTGGAAGCAGGGGAGGGCAAGCCAGGGGGGTTGAGTGAGTGAACGAGCTGTGTGGGTTTAAACCACGACATCAATCTTTCCCCCTAATATACAGTTAGCCCTAACAGAGCAGAGCAGCAGCTTGCTCTTGACATTCGCACACTAGAATTGATATATTTCTCAGCATGAATTCTTGACTGCTAACCATTAAAGCGACTGAGTATTCTGTGAACAGCAGTCCACAGATGTAAAAACAATGTACCTCTCATCAGCTGCATCCTGGTTTATATGTTCTAAATGTGTAGGGTGGCAATTTCTAAACTACAATTATCATGAGAAGATTTCTAAGCGTGTCTTGAAAGGCTGAAAACCAATCTCCCCTTACCAAGCACACACACTGCAAAGTTAATATGGAATTGCTTTTTTATGTCAATATGTACTTCCACAGTAAAACCTGCATTTATATCGCACCGCAAACATGGAATACATTTTCTCTCACCAAAAAAAACCCCTCCCCTTTCCATCCCAAGCTTGCCCTCCTGCACTCCTTTTCAAGACAAGGTTCCTTCACATTAGACCAGAAACTGTGAGGAACAGTTTTAGCATTATTTTTCCAGTGGTGGCATCAGCATAAACAACCCTTTACATCTCAGCACTTATTTTCCACTCTGGTCCTGCCTCATTTATGGAGGTACAACTCAATTCCCTAAATGCTCTCTCAAATGCATACAATGGCACAACTGGCAAGGGGAAGTAGGGGTGGGGGAAGAGGACTGTACTGATTTTCACTGGGATACAGGTAGTTATTCTCAAAGGAGCTGGTGTGGTGCTATGCTTTGATTTCTGACAAAAACAGTGTTGTACATATTGAAATGTGAAGGAATCTCGTACTGTTTCAACAAAATTCTGGGACATCTGATCCTGGAATCATTGCTTTCTAATGCTTTTTCTCAGTTAACACACCAGCAAAAAGAAGTAATTCTATAGGATAACAGCCAAGGCATATTCACTTGCAAGTAGCGAGATGTATCCTTGCCAAAGTTTGACTTCCCAGGTTTTAGAGAGTCATTCAAAGCAAGATTCCATCTTTAACATTAACAAGGCCCTGTCCATAGAAAATTCACATGTGCCTAAAAAGAATCCCAGACTGGTTTGGGTTGGAAGGGAACTTAAGATCATCCAGTTCCAACCCCTGCCACGGGCAAGGACACCTCACACTGGAGCAGGTTGCTCCAAGCCCCTGTGTTCAACCTGGCCTTGAGCACTGCCAGGGATGGGGCAGTCACAGCTTCTCTGGGCACCCTGTGCCAGCGCCTCAGCACCCTCACAGGGAACAGCTTCTGCCTAAGAGCTTCCAGCTTAGTCTGGTTTCCATGCCCTTTTCCAAAGTAAAAAAAATGTAAAGCAATTTCTTGGGTCTATTTCCTTCATAGAAACCAGATATTTTTCAGTTTTCTTTAACCTTCTTGGTCACTCAGATCAAAGGCTCGTGTTCAGTGAAGTGTAAGCTTACAAACAGTTTCAAGATCTCTACTCCCTAAACCTGCAGCAAGAGTTACACTCCGGACTGGAGAACACCTCGCTGACCCCGTTGCTATGGCAAAGCTTAATACCAGTTTAGAAACAGGGCATGCAGCCAAGGAGAAAATGGGGAGGGCTGACATGGCATTTCCCGCTTTGTTCTCTTCAGACCTTTTGCTTTCTGCAGCTCTTCTCAACAGCCCAAGAAGTGTTTCAGCCTCAATTATCTCCACAGGAGCTTCATTTCTCCCCCCCCCCCCCCCCCCCCCCCCCCCCCCCCCCCCCCCCCCCCCCCCCCCCCCCCTCTTTTTTTGCACTAAGATGTCAGAGCTATTGTGACAGATCATTTCTTCCCCTCAATTCCCAGTGAATTCCATATGTGCTCCTAGTAAATCATTCTTACGAACATTGTCATTTGGTGCTGTTAGTTTCCTCTTAATCAAAAGAAACTAGCTAGGAAGTTAGGAACGCAAACCTGAGGCTTCTTTTCACCTCCAGTGTGACTTGATAGCCAACAAAGGTGATATTTGGTACCAGTTCATTGTAAAGAGCAGATTTTTTTGTTCATTAGTGCAAATGAAGCCTACAAAACCCATCACTTCCTATATCATTTCTCATGTCCCATCACCTTCAGCCAGTGTTGGGCAAGGTTGGTATAATCTGATTCTATAATTGCATCCAGTTAACTTTGCAAGAAACTCTGCAATCAAATTCAAGTATCTTTTTAAATATAAGAGACTCGTTTGCAGAAAATATTGCTGTAAACCTGTACAGATCTATTTTAATCTAGACTAGCATAGTAGAAAACAAACTCTGTTTATGCATATACTTCAAATAAGGAAGGCAAAAAGAAGATATAAAATGGCATTAAATGATCCTTGAAACACCTTGATGGGTCTAGGAGATCTAATTTTCTATAGCTCCCCAAGCATCAGTATTGTTGGAATTGCAGGGTGAAGCTGAGTTTATGCACCATGTTAATAGAGCAGCATGAGATTGCTACGACAAGTGTGTCACATCCTGCAAACTGTCCTAGCTACAGAAGGGTAATACTATTTACTCAAGAAATAAGATGCTGAAGAGGTGGTTTGTCTGCAAGCCTATATGAACTTGCCTCTGAAGGAACTACACACAGTACTATCCAAAATAACAAAAGGAAAATGCTACTAAGGAGGAACTGAGTAAAGAGAGAATCATTGGGTCCAGGGACAGCCAACCTCCTCCTCTAGGTACTAGAGATACTGACTCTGAAGCTTAGACCATGACAAGGAGATGAACACCAAATTCTTCATACCATGTTCTTACAGGGAGATAAATCACTGACACTTTTTGAATGGGCTTCTTGATATATAAAGTTCAAAGTAGAAGATACAAGTACAAAGTACAAGGTACCACAACCCCTACGTGACAACCAGTGAGGCTTACTTTGATTTTTAGCAGAGGAAGTACTGGTCTTCCTCAGTCTGCCTGACACACACAAGGGGACTTCATGTGATAGGGAAAATGGCTGTCATTGTAACTAAGGGGAGTGACTGTCCTGTGTCTAAGCTAAAGCTCATGAGTATGTACCTCATATTCCTATTTCATATCCTTCTAAATTCATGTTGCCATTGATGGCTCTCAAAGGGTTGTCTACCTCACACCTGCTTTAGAAGTTTATTTGCTGTTTGTTTTATTGTCTGATTACTTCTCCCTGATCTTATTTTGTTCAGGGTACGAGTTTAAAGTATTTCAGATTTTTAGGACACTTGAAGGACTTAGCTGTCTGCTACAAATCCTGGTAAGAGAATCTAAACCAAGAAAATAAATACTGTATTCCAAATACAGCACCATCAATTTCTTCCTTAAAGACAGCTCTATTTCCATAATAAAACCCTGCAGCAAAAGATTGTTACGACCTTTAAACAGATGTTTCAGCCATATTAAAAACACCAAAGATACCAAGCTTTAAGACCCAGTTCTGGGACATGAGACCATATTAAGCAGCTTACAGGCATACACATAAAACTACGTTTGATCAAACGACACCAGCCATTCAAGAAGCAACTCTAAAAAGTCAACCTTTCCACCCTTTCAGCTTTGCTTCTAGGTTGGCAACTTGAAAACATCACTGCACTTTTAATATATTATTACATTGCATAGAACCAGGAAAGAACCAAGAACACAATCACACACACACAAAAAGAACGGTGAAAAAATCATCAGTATTTAAATGGTACTCTTCTAACAAAATGGATTAGAAATAGCTAGAGGCCAAGAAAAGACAATAGTGTGGGTTAGAAACTCACGGGGCCACAACTGCAAGGATATGCCATAGGTTTCCAAACTGGCAGTGGTCTGTGGAGAGCTGCTCAGCCTTGGGGTGTGAATTCCTCTCCTATTCCTATCTGCAGTTAATTCCTGCTCCCACATCTCCAAGACGCATTCTGGCTTGGACAGATCTTAAGAAAGGTGCATTTATTTAAGTAAGGAAACCTGCATTTGGCCTCCTGCACATGGCTCTCCCTGTGTACCACATCAAGTGCAGCAGCAATTGAGGACTGCTGGTTGGCTTAAAAACCCCAACATTACCACTGCATATATGCTGGAAGCATCCAAATTCTTACAGGGCCCCAGACATCTGGGAACTCCAAGCATAGCTATCTTTTTAATCTGCCAAGGGAGAAAAAGCAGTCACTTTCAGGAAACCCTGGGTGTACAGCAGCCTGGAGTTAAATGAAAATGCAGGTAACTAGATTGCTTGCCAAAGAAAGTTATGAAAGCTCCATCCCTGGCAGTGTTCAAGGAGACACGGTCTAGTGTGAGGCATCCCTGCCCATGGCAGGGGGTTGGAACTGGGTAAGCTTAAGGTCTTTCCAACCCAAACCATTTTGTATTTCTATGATTCATGGATTTGTGACAGATGCAATCCTTCCAAAGACAAATCAGAGCAAGCTTCATTCCTGAGCCTTCTCTGAGGCACCTCAAGCAGCTTGCTGGATTGATGATGCCACTTTGTCCCTCATGGTATGGACATCTGCCATGCCCAGCAGTGCAATTCAGAGCCTGTGCTCTTAGGGTGGTGAGATGCTGGAATGGGTTGCCCAGGGAGGTTGTGAGTGCTCCATTCCTGGCAGTGCTCAAGGCCGGATTGGATGGAGCCTTGGGTGCCATGGTTTAGTGTGAGGTGTCCCTGCTTATGGCAGGGGGTTGGAACTGGATGATCTTAAGGTCCCTTCCAACCCGAACTATTCTATGATTCTATGATTGTGCTGCAAGGTGTATGGTCTCATATCATTTCAATACCTTAAGATGTATGCTTAACAAATTCCAGGAAACATCCCCTTTTGCAATTGCTAATATGGAAATACAATCGTAGAATCCCAGACTGGTTTGGGTTGGAAAGGATCTTAAAGCTCCTGCAGCAACAACCCCCTGTCACGGGCATGGACACATTCCACTAAACCAGGCACTATGAGACTCAGCACCCTCACAGGGAAGAGCTTCTGCCTTAGATCTAACCTGAACTTCCTCTGTTTCAGTTTGAACCCCTCACCCCTTGTCCTGTTCCTACAGTCCCTGATGAAGAGTCCCTCTCCAGCATCCAAAGGAAAGCAGCAGCTTGGGTGAGGACAATTCTGAAGCTCCTGAGATGATGCGAGAGAGCAAGGGTGCAGTTGGTGTTGAGATCTACTTAATATCTAACAAATAATAAAAACTATGATTTTTGATGATGGATTCTATCTCCCTCCTACTGCCAAAAAGCTGACTAAAGCATTAGTCAACTGCTACAGCATCAGAAGGCTAACGGTTGTACAACTCAGCTTTACCCCATTACTAATGAAGAAAGGCCTCACAGTTCTCTTAAACTGCTCCTTTCACACTTTTAAATGCAAAATACAGGACATAAACACTTTATCTGAACAGAACTGCATCAGGCTGCATCAACAGGGTTTGTTTCTAAACAATTTTCTGAAACAGTGTAACTTACAGTTTAGGAAACTGGTTTTGTCAACTCTTTCTTTGAATACCTGTCGCTAACAGACGCTCTACAACAAGCACAGTTCTCAAGAGGTCTTAGGAAACACATGAAAACAGAATAAGAGTTTTCTCAGTGCAGAAACCACAATTTTCATTAAACAATGAGGGAATCCTTTTCTAACACTCCTTGTCACAGTCTTAATATTATCACAGGGAATACACTTAAGCCTATCTAGCTTACCAACTGCTGTTCCCTATTTAATTATAGGATCCCATGCCACAACAATCAAATTAGCAATCCTACCATTTACCAAGAAGCCATCAAAACCAGACATCAAAGCCAGGATTCAGTTGTCTAAAGAGAGGCAAACAGCAAGATTTTGGACAACCAAAGCAATCTCAGACAGCTATTCTTGAAAAGGACGTTGTGTTACCCCCTCTGCAGCATGCACTGAACTCAGAGTCTCTGACAAATATAGTTTATCAATACTTCTTCTGCTGTAACAAATGCTCTGAACACATGAAAGAACTCTGTGCCATGCAGAGAGCTGTCATTACCAAACATGTAATGATCACTTTTACAATACTCTTCAGACTTCACAGGAAATCTTCAGCCCACTCTCAGCTCTAACCTGCCTTATCCAAGACCTTGATCAGTGCGAAAACTTGAACTACAGGCAAAACGGAAGCACAGGTACAAGAATTTTAAGGGTTCTATTGGTTACGTTCTTATTGAGTGAGAAATAGATAGGTCTCCATACGCTTCCTGCAGCTGGTAATGATGATGAAGTATCTGGCAGCTGCTATAACCAAGGAAACAGCAACTCAGCTAGTTAAAATACCACAATAAGAGGACGATTGTCTGCTGAAACATATTTAACTTCATGTAACTTCTTGGTAATTGAGAAAATAAACATCCATAGCAGAGCTAATCCTCAAATCATCATTTTCTTACTTCCTGGCTCGACGTGATGTAACATGGAGTCATTTTCTCGTTAAGACTTAACTATACCATACTCAACTGAGTGATTGCTGTGTTTAAACCACAATAGAGCATTTCTTTCCTGGTGCTCTTGCCTGTGATATATGCAGTGCATGTAACAGTTCGCTTTTAAAAGCCGCCATGCTGTAGGTATCAGCCACCCTCAAATTACCTCACACATCCAGCTGTTCCGGGAAACATGCCTTCGGTGCCATGGGTTAGTGGTGGGCTTAGCAGTGCTGGTGGAACAGTTGGACTTGACAATCTTAAAGGTCTCCTCCAACCTGTCTGATCCTATGAAACATCTGCCCAATATACTGCAGAGATCCCATGTAAGCTTTTAAAACCTTTACCTTCAAACATTTAGACCTGATGGAAAACAGCTGTATATGTATATTCAAGGGAACTGATTGCCCAAGCCTGCTGACCAGATCAGCCACAACTGATTTGGAATTAGCTAACATCAGGTAACAGGTGATATGATTTACTGAGGAGGGGAAAGAAAATATAATTCCATTTTAAGAAAGAAAAATGTTTTGCCTTACAGGAACAGTGAAGCATTGGAAACAATTTACAGAGCTGATAGAATCCCTTTACAGAGATTCAAAGTGCATCTTAGATGAACAAGTATCAGAGATAGTCTAGACCAGGATACCTTAAGTTACAGCTCACAGGCTCCACACGATTTACAAAGCAAGTTAACCTCATAGCATATCAAGCTACCAAAATACTTTAGGAATAACCAGCTCTAACCACCACCTTCTCTTCCCAACCCCATAACTGTCCTTCTTGTAAGTCACATAACCATGTAGCTTTCAATAAAAGTAACAGAAAACGCTCCCCAATTACAGATCTTTTTAATGATTGTTGTATTCTTACTTTGCATTTGTTATAGTAAAGCATGACAGTGTCCTGGGTTCAGCAGTAGCACTCAGTTTTCTCCTTTTTAGTAGCTAGTCCAGGTTGGATGAAGCCTCGGGTTCCATGGTTTAGTGTGAGGTGTCCCTGCTTACGGCAGGGGGGTTGGAACTGGATGATCTTAAGGTCTCTTCCAACCCTAACTATTCTATGAGTCTATGATTCTATGGTGCAGCGCTGTGGTTTTGACTTTCAGCCTGGGAACAACGCTGATAACACCAATGGTTTTAGTTGTTGCTCAGTACTGTTTACTCTGATTAAGGACTTTCTCAGTCTCATGCTCTGCCAGGGAGGAGGGGAAGCCTGGAGGAAGCAGAGACAGGACACCTGATCCAAACCAGCCAAAGGGGTATTCCATACCATAGCACATCATGCCCAGTATATAAACTGGGGCTGTTACCTGAAAGGGTTAGACCACTGCTCTGTCGGGCTGGGTATCAGTTGGTGGGTGGTGAGATGCTGTATTCTCTTCCCTTGTTATTCCCCTTATCATTATTATTACTGATGGTAGCAGCAGTGGTTTGTGTTCTACCTCAGTTACTGGACTGCTCTTATCTCAACCCGTGGAAGTTGCATTCTTTCTGTTCTCCTCCCCATCCCTCCAGGAGCAGGGGGGGAGGAAAGAAGGGAAGTGAGAGTCTGCATGGCTGACTGAGTTTAAACCATGACAGGCAGGCACACACTGGATCACACCACTTGTGAAAACAGGAACACTCCCCAAATTCAACAAGGCTTTCATGCAAGCATGAGTGGTTCTGGCAGTATGAGCCAAGCTGGAGATACGACATAAAATTAAGATACTTTTAGGAATACCATTTCTGTTCCTTGTATTCCATGAATGCAGTAGAGGTGATGCCATTTACTTCCAGCTATAGTTTCAAAGCATGGCATTGCAAAATCCATTTCTGGTGCATCTTAAAGTTAGTTGTTAAAAGACTTGTTCAGTAGTGACCATTGTGTTACAAGAGGATTTACAGAAGCTGGGATTGGTTGGCAAATGAGTTAACTGAGTTTACTAATAAATAAACTAAATACTAAGAAATTCACTAAAAATGCGTGATTCATATTCAGTATTTTTAATAGCTCTATTATCTATTAAATAACAACCCTCATAATGAAAAACTTTCTTCCCTTCAATCTGAGCAAAAAGGGATATGGTGTTTCAGTGCTGTTCTCAATAGGCAGTCATTCCTGCTCCACAGAATACACAGATGACTTCCCCTTTCAAAGTTACAGAAAGGCTATTAGTGTACAAACTGTTAAAGCACCTCTTGACATGGCTGGAGGTTGGAAGTAGATGATCTTAAGGTCCTTTCCCACCTAAACCAGTCTATGATTCCATTCTATTCTACAATTCTATGACATCACTAACTAAGTATACAACCACAATACGAGTTTCAGAGTTGTTCAAGGACTTAAAATGACCTAGAATAGAATGCTATTTTATCTAGATTTTTATATCCTTTCATTAAAAGAAAGGATTTCTTCTTTCTTTCATTTTCTTACTTTCCAGTGCAAGAAAAGCTTATTCTCAAGGCCACAGAAACAACCTATTTAGCAAACATGTTTGCAGGTTATGGGAAATGTCAGCAAAAACGCTGGATGAGCATTGTGAGCAGCAAGTGATGGGTGCTGGAAACAGGAAAATTGTTTGTGTTTCTTCAATCCCAAATCACTTTGGTAACAAAAAAATGTGCTGTTGAAAATGAACAGCTGAGAAGGCAACAGTCACACCCTCAAAGCAGCACACATCCTCTGGCTATTGCTAATGGAGTGGCTGAAAAGGGTCACAGAGAGAACTCCTGCAGATCAGAGAACTGGAGGGCACTTGCAAGACAGCCAAGGACAAATCAGAACAAGAGAGACTTCTTGGCAATGATGAAGCTATTTGTCAATATCACAGGGCACTGCTGGAATCCTCTCAGCTGGGAGGCACAGCGCATAGGTCAATGAGGACATTGAGACTTACAGCTTTTGGGGGCAGGGGCGTGGGGAACCTCAACTCCAGCTCTGAATGAACACCAGAGTCAGAGGCAGTCTAAACTCTAGGAAACACTCGGAGACAGGTTCCACAGCATGTGAAGAAGGGAGGGGGGAGCATTTCATAGCACTGCACCCTGCCACCGACAACAGCATTTTGTACCAGCATTTTAACAAGTGTATTTCATAGCATCTTACCAGGATACCTCAGGTTGCACAACACGTTAACAGGCAGGAGAGCATCTTTTAGGAGAACTTCATACAGCAGTGGTTTGCGTTCACGTTAGGATTCACAAAAGCAGAGAAGTAGCAGCATGGCAGGAGCAAGAGGCCAAGAACACTTACCCCCTCCTGCTCAAAGAATTTCTTGCAGAACTCTGTATTACCATATTTGCCAAAGACACAAAATGGAACTTTAAGAAGCAGTGTTTTATAGCGGTGGTGACATGACATCTAAAGAAACATCCTTCCAGTTTCCTGAGCACAAAAACACCCAAGTGATAAATCCTTAAAAATAGGTACCTACACTATTATTAACTCTCTCAATTCAAGCTACTGAGTCCTATCCACCTTCACTCTTCCACATAAGAAGCCCCCCCCCAACCCTGCCACCCATCCCAATGCAAGACTCCCCTAAGCAGCCACACACAAGCATATGAATGTAGACCATATGAAGACACAAGAGGTACATTTTATTTCAAATGCAAGTTGCAAGAGCAGAGATATTAAAACCCCAAATCCTTAGTCTCAACACTGGGAAAAGTCCATAAGGTAGTTTAATACAAGGTATATTTTTAATGTGCAATACAGATTGTGAAGAATAACGACCATCTGCTGTGAGTTCTTGTGGACCCTGTATTGAATGATGCAATGTTTTGCCATCCGGAACTTAGGCAGATATCTACAAGGGAAGCTGAAGGGGGGGGGGGAAGACATGAGACTGAAGATGGCCCCAAAGTCTGACGACCAGACAGCTCAGCAAGGGAAAGTTCTTGGACTTGCCAAGAAGCAGTGAAGAGACTCAGTAAGTCCCCACCACAGCCACAGTGATCAGCCTGACTGCTCAAAACTGCTGCCAGCCTTGCTGTGAGCCAGGACTCAGTGGAAAATAACAGCAAGAAGGAGGCCAAGAACAAAGAGGAAGCTTGGCTGGAGACCATGCTCCAGGCAGAGGCTTCTCCAAGAGAAGCACACTGCAGTGCCCAGAACTAGAAGCAGCTGACCCCAGCTGGTTTCTGCTTCCTACAAGCCTGAGCCTCTGGCACTGCTCAGAGTATCTCTAGAGCCTCGAGCAGTGTTGGTACTCGCTGTCCTAGATTCAGTGATGCAGGCAACCAATTCACAGTGGCAATGCCAAGCCCATATGTAAATTAACCCTTTTCTTTCCAAGCACCAGCATATTTCTGAACTCTGTAACTGAATGTGAAGCCCTGGACTATTTATTTCCAACTTCATCATTTTGACTGCTGTTGATTCAACTCAGATTTGCACTTTTATCCCAAAGCTTTCACAAAAGCTGTAGTAACTCCATCAAGTAAAACTGAAACACAAAAACACTAACAACTTTAGCGTATTTGTGCAGGTGCATACGCACATATATATGTATTTGTACATGTGAAAAAGTGCCACAGCTAAAGTAAAACATAGTGATCTTAGAAAGAACACCAACAATAGCAATCATGACAATAGGAAACAACAAGAAAATAAATAAATGAGAACTCAGGAAACACAAGAAGTGATGCCCAATGCAATTGCTCACCCCCCACCAACCCAAGGCTTTTCAATGTTACTCCCCCCAGTTTCTATCCTGGGCATGACATGGTGTGGTGTGGAATACCCCTTTAGCTAGTTCGGGTCAGGTGTCCTGTCTTTGGTTCCTCCTGGCTTCCTGTGCCCCTCCTCATGGCAGAGCATGGGAAACTGAAAAGCCCTTGATGGGGGTGCGCGCTACTGAGCAACAACTGAAATATCAGTGTGTTACCAGCGCTGTTCCCAGACTAAAGCCAAGAAACAGCACTGCACTAGGAATTAAAATAACTGAAACCAGGTCAAAGCCACAGGAATTCATTATGAGAAAGGCTGACAAGTTCCAGCAGCTCTGGAAGCCCACACTTCTTCTTTCGTCATGAATAGAGATGCATTCGGGTTGCTGAGCCAGATTTAGTTCATCAGAGGAGCAGTTCTGGCTGAAATGACTTAACAAATTAGAATGTTATTTAAACCAACGAACCAAGGATTCTTAAAGATTTCAACGTTTAATTTTAAAATAGATCTCTAGCTCTTCCTTCAAATGTATCCAGAATTGCGGTGTTAGAAGCAGACCCCCATCAACTGTGCATAAATCTTTGTTGACAAACACCTGTCTAATCCAGCCTAAACCTTCAGGAAACAAGCTCTGCCACCTCTTGGTGGGTGATGAGCTTCCTCCCTGCTTGGAGAAAAATGAGCCTCTGGACAGAAGTCAGAACCCATTGAAAAATGGTAAAACAGCCCAAGCAGGGAACACATGGAAATACTTGTACAAGTAAAGGCAGGCAATTATAATGGTGATCACAGAAAACAGCCCTCACACAGGGGAAATTGCCCTGACATGAAGATGCTTTACTAGTCAGTCAGCTAAGCCTTGAATCCAAGCTGTACTTGTGCTTGTTCCCATTGTGTTTATTCATATTCTGCACACTGACTTTTCCCCTAAACTTTATTCTTTTCTTCAAAGTACTAGTAAGCCTTATTCAACCCAGTTATCTCCACCTTAGCCATGGGCAAAGGCTGCTTGCTTGCTTTGTTCCCATTTAGGTCAGCATTTCCATCAGCCCTCGGAGAGGCTTGTGGGGCAGCCCCTGGCGAATTGCTCAGACTTCCCTCTTCCCTATGCCAACATTTTAAAGGTCCCCTTGGATCTCAGCTGCAAGCCCAGGACAGCTAAACCTCACCAGACCAGTGGAAGCTACAAAAATAAGTCGCTGTCTCATTGTCCTCAAGGCCCCTTCTGGAGTGTATCTCCTCATAGCCACTCTCTCAGCTCTAGCTAACCTTTATTTTCAGTCCTGTTTAGTATAACCCTGAATTCTGGCAGCAAGTCACATTGCTAACCATAAGTACATGTGTTAAAAAGCATTAACTACTTACACACAACTCACTCCCATTCTTTAATCATAAATAATATGTCTTTCACAACCAAATTAACACATCCTTCGATACCTTTATAATAAACCAAATACCTTCTCATTTTATAGCCAAATCATATCTCTATTGTGGATGCTTTGCTTAGGTAAAGTTGTGTTAAATGAGTTTCCACTTTATCTATGAGGACAAAATTCAGAGAGAGCTCCTACTGGTAGATCTCTTTAATGAACACAGCTCTTATACATGTTCAGATGGCTCAGTTAGTGTGTACTATCTTCCATTGAATCATAAAACAGTTTGGGTTGGAAAGGACCTTAAGATCATCCAGCTCCAACCCCCCTGCCATAAGCAGGGACACCTCACACTAAACCATGCCACTCAAGGCTTCATCCAACCTGGCCTTGAACACTGCCAGGGATGGAGCACTCACAACCTCCCTGGCCAACCCATTCCAGTGCCTCACCACCCTCACAGCAAAGAATTTCTTCCTTAGATCCAATCTAAACCTCCCCTGTTTCAGTTTGAACGCGTTCCCCCTTGTCCTGTCACTGCAGTCCCTAATGAAGAGCCCCTCCCCAGCATCCCTATAGGCCCCCTTCAGATACTGGAAGGCTGCTATGAGGTCTCCACGCAGCCTTCTCTTCCCCAGGCTGAACAGCCCCAACTCTCTCAGCCTGTCTTCGTATGGGAGATGCTCCAGTCTGAGACATTTCTCCATTATTGTGGTTTATCTTGTAGTTGTTGTGCTTAGCTGTCAGCAGCATTTCTTTCCAAGTGCTATAAATAAGTAAATAGGTAGATAAAATACAAATGTAACATGACCACTATTCAATACACAGTGATTCCTGCCCTCTTTCTAGCACAGCACACATGTGTAACAGTGACCCAAGCTATCTCAGTGGGGCCTGAGAATAAAGGTCATCTTCTTATTAAGACTCCTGCATGCTTTCTGAACTCTGCTGTTGGAGCCTTTTGGAGAGGAGGCACATGGTGAGCTACCACATCAAAGAAGAGGAGTAATTTTCAAACCTAGTCCAAAACTCCCTTAGCGCAAAAAGCTTACCCCTAATCCCTGCCATAATTTGATTCCATTTGAGCACAATGTAGTCTGGCCTTTTAAATATCTTTTAAAACTCATTTTCTTCCTGTTTCCTACTTTTTAATCTCCACAGGGGACAAATGTTTTGAGCATTAAGAGGAAGCAGTCTGACCTATACAAGCCTTAGCACTGCTCAGCCTCTTAAACCTATAGAGACTGGAGCAACGAGCTCAGAGGAATAGTTTCTGTCATCATGTCTTGGGAAATGACACAGTGTGCAGACAGTTTCACAGCTCATCAGTTTCAGACCATTTTATAAACAAGTGCTTGTAATTTAAGATCAGTTGTGATCTAACGTATGATTTTCTAATGCTGAAATAATCACTTAAAAGATACTTCCAGTTCCCTGTTAGGAAACAAGTAATAAATCTAAATCATGTTTCCAACAGTTCTTTTTGGCTTCTTACTAAAGATTTTGATTCAACTGCAAAATCCCGTTGTGTCTGAAGGTTGTGTGTCACAAATGGAAGCAAGTAAGTTTTGGTGGCATGTTTAAACCAGTTTGCTTTCTGCAAAAAACATGTTTGATGAGCATGTGAAATTCGGCAGAGCCCTTTTTAATCGGCTGGATTTATTACCAGCACGCTTCTGCTTGAAACCAGCATTGCTTTCCTGGCTGCATTTCACACAGATTATTGGCCAGTTGTATATCAGCCTGACCACGCTCATAATCTTGAGCTAGCACAAAGCAATCCAATGGCATGAAAACTTCAGTGCAATGTTGTCCTTGTTTGGACACAGCTGGAAGTTATCACGAATGACTTGGGGATAAGCAGAAGGTGGCTGCTAGTGCATGAACAAAGCCGTTATTTCCCTGTTCCCCTATAATTTGATTTAAAAATTAAACTTTACTATGCGACTCTTGTGTCAATGTTAGAATTAGGAGTTTAAGACAATAGCTTTGGAGGAAACATATCGTTTTCTCCAAAACCATGCTAGTGCTACTTTTTCTTGTCAGTTCAAAACGACTGTATACCTATAATCTCACTTGTGGATTTTATCTTCTGATGGCAGTCAACAGTGCTTGCTTACATGGACAAAGGACCCACAAAGACCATGTCTATATATTTTAGAGCATTGCCTGGAAAACGATTCTCCCGATTATCACCCACACATGCAGGGATGTTGAGCCTCTGCCGCAAATGTGCTCTTAAACAGCACAGACCTGTGGTACAGCTAAGACAGCCTCCTCTGTTGCAGGGATTAAAAGCACCCTGCAGCAGCAGTTACACAACTTTTGGCCATGAAATGCTTAGTAACAACAAGAGAAAGCCTCTGAGATATAGAAAAATGGAGGGGCACTGCTTGGGAGGCAGCTGGGTTTGAGGTGCTTGCTACCACCTGCCCAGCCTTGACTGCTCTTCAGAAAGGAGCTGTGGCCAGATCTTCTTTCCATTCCCTAAGGTAGGGTCTACTGGGATGCTTGCATATTACAGGAGCGATGATTGCCAGAGCTCTGATTTCAAGTTTCCCTACAAATCCCACCAGTGAAGGATTTCCCTGGGGTGTTATCAAGGGTTCACAGACTTTGCAAGAGACTAAAGGTTTTATTTCAATGGACAATTGCTTTCAGTCCTGTGGATCATACTAGCTGTATATACCTCCTCACCCTTTAAAAAGACACCCTTACAAACTGGGCATTCCTTTTGCTGTTTGCCTCTTTGCCGCTGCCACTATCATAAAAAGTGAGGGTTAGCAACATGGAAGAAGACAGAAGCTTTGGTTCATTCGTCTTCATCGCTTTTTCCTGTTTGAAGTAAGGGTTGCCCTGCCAGTGTGTAAACATAATGGATTAGATCTTTTACAAGATGCAGTCTCATGGACCAAGAATCTCCAAATTCAATTAGAGTTAAAGTTTAGTTTGCTTTCAGAACCCCTCAAGCAGACATCAGTCCTAAACAATACCTCTAAAAGTACTCGATGGAGGAACTGTACCATGTATCTTCATATCCTTACCAGAACTTCCAAAGCAGGGAGAAGGAAGACTTTGCTCCAAAGCTCAACACAGTAAAAAAGCACTTAAAACTACAAGTCTTTTGTTCTTTATGTAGCCACTGTGAATCCAAAATGATTTTGTTTCCTAAGAATAACCCAGATTGACACTGTTGTGGTCGGAAAGAGACCAACTCATGAACCAAAAGAGAAAGCAGTGGTTTACACAACCACCGACATCTTTGCTTTGCTGAGTATTCTTCACCCATATTTCTAAAGAATCAGTGCTCTGTTATCTATGTTTTATGAGGAATGGCTGGGGGAACTGGGGGGATCAGTCTCTTCTCCCAAGGAACAAGGGATGGGACAAGAGGACCCAGGCTCAAGCTGCCCCAGGGCAGGTTTAGATGGAGCTGAGGAACAATTCCTGCCCCACAGGGTGCTCAGGCATTGGAACAGGCTGCCCAGGGCAGGGCTGCAGGCACCGGCCCTGCAAGGGTTCACACAGCGTGGAGACGAGGCCTCAGTGCCATGGGGCAGGGGTGGCCTTGGCAGGGCTGGGGTAACGGTTGGGCCGGGTGGGCTTAAAGGGCTTTTCCAACCTGGCTGATTCAGTGATCACTCCACACTCATAGGGCTTTATCATTGGACACAAAACACCCATCACTTATTCTTGCTGTTCATGCAATTCTATCTCAGAAGACTCATGCAAACAGGAAAACAAGAACTTCATTATGAAGACCTTCCCACCTGTACAAGGAAGCTGAAGAGCTTTACACCTAGTGACAAGATCTGCTAAGCCACGATGAGCTCTGGGTTTAGAAAGTCTCCAGGTTGCGAACCCCACTTGCCAAATACTGCAAGAGAGTTAGGGAAAGCTGACATTTCACTTGCAATACTCATGGGGTAGTAAGGCAGGATGGGAGATGTTTCGGAGTTAGTCCAGTAATTTTGTTGCAGAGCTTAGGAGCAGTGTTTAAGAGTAACAGTGTTTAAGTTACTTGTTTACAGTGTTTAAGTTACTTGTTTAAGTTGCTCAGAGTAACAGGGTTGAACAGTAACAGTGTTTAAGTTACTTGTTTACAGTGTTTAAGTTACTTGTTTAAGTTGCTCAGAGTAACAGGGTTGAACAGTAACAGTGTTTAAGTTACTTGTTTACAGTGTTTAAGTTACTTGTTTAAGTTGCTCAGAGTAACAGGGTTGAACAGTAACAGTGTTTAAGTTACTTGTTTACAGTGTTTAAGTTACTTGTTTAAGTTGCTCAGAGTAACAGGGTTGAACAGTAACAGTGTTTAAGTTACTTGTTTACAGTGTTTAAGTTACTTGTTTAAGTTGCTCAGAGTAACAGGGTTGAACAGTAACAGTGTTTAAGAATTCAGAGTAAAATGCCTGGAGACAGGAATGAGTCATGAGATACAATTGAGATACCTGCCATAATGAAGTCACAGCGTTGTTCCTGGATGAATGGCTTAGGGAACAAATGCATTCAGTGTTCATAACCTGCCTGCACACTGGTGGCTGACCTCCCTATGGGACTAATGTAGAGGAGGTAATGGCTACTGCTACTTACAAAAACATGCTTTTGGTCTGGCTCACATTTAGACAGATGCCACAAAAACCACAACAAGGGAAGTCACACCACCTCTTGCAGCACTGGGGGCTTGGTAGAGGCCCTTGAGGAACATCATTACATTCTGAGCAAAGCTTTTGTCTCTAATGAGCATAGGACCAAATAGACATACCATGAGGTGTATACTGTGGATGTCCAGCTCGATGACTTCATGAGGCTTCCAGTGCAGCAAAAGTTTGACTCTGTAATATCATAGCAGGCTCTAAGGGAACACAGAACCATGGAATTCCAGAATGGTTTGGGTTGGAAAGGGCTTTAAGACCACCCAGATCCAACCCCTGCCATGGGCAGCAACACCTCATACTAGACCATGTTGCCTAAGCCCCTGTGTCCAACCTGGCCTTGAACACTGCCAGGGATGGGGCAGCCACAGCTTCTCTGTGCCAGCGCCTCAGCACCCTCACAGTAACATGTGCCATTCAAGCACAGAGTGAATGAGAGGGCTACAGATCTCTCTGTGCCCTTCCTCACCAGCTGAGCTCCATATGGCAGTGACTTTAACAGCCAGGCCCAAATCTTAACCTGTCAATTCAGATCTGATAGAGTCATTACCCAGTTGTTAAGTAACAAAGAGTATGTCAAAAGTGTGAGTGGATGCTGAAGCAGTCAGCCTTATCACACTGTGACTTATTAACACTCTCTGTGCAGCCAGAAACTGCCACAGGGTCTGCTAGCCAAGCCTCAGGTAGCTGCTGCTGAGTGTTTGCCCCATCCCCATGGACACCGGTTTGCTGAATATCCAAGTGTCACACACTGCCCGCTTGCAGGGCATGGTTTTCTTGGAGGGGAACATCTGAATTACTTTCAAATGAAACAACTCACATTTCTCTAGCTGCTAGTAGATTCGATTGGGAAGAAACAGCCAAAAAAAAGCCTTTTACTGGTTACATCGCTAAAGAATCACACTGTTGTCCCTGTGTTTTTTCTTGCTTGTGACTTTCCATTGTAATCAATTAAGTGTTATGGTATTAGCAGAGTGTCTTGGGTTCAGCAGGAGCAGTCATTTCTTCTCCTTACTAGCTGGTGCAGCGCTGTGGTTTTGACTTTCAGCCTGGGAACAGCGCTGATAACACCGATGGTTTTAGTTACTGCTCAGTACTGTTTACTCTGACCAAGGACTTTCTCAGTCCCATGCTGCCAGGGAGGAGGGCAAGCCAGGAGAAGCAGGGAGAGGACACCTGACCCAAACTGATCAGAGAGGTATTCCGTACCACGGCACGTCATGGCCAGGATGTAGAACAGGGGGCAGTTACCCAGAAGGGCGAGTTCAGTGCTTGGCTCAGGTGGGGTATCGGTCAGCGGGTGGTGAGCGGTTGTATTCTCTTCCCTTGTTATTTCCCTTATCATTATTATTATTGCTGGTAGCAGCAGTGATTTGTGTTATACTTTAGTTACTGGACTGCTCTTATCTCAACCCATG
>NDXB01015134.1:21149-53868 GCA_002631895.1 Agapornis roseicollis | reverse complement strand
TGACATGGACAGTGGGATTGAGTGCACCCTCAGCAAGTTTGCCGATGACACCAAGCTGTGTGGTTCGGTGGATACGCTGGAGGGAAGGAATGCCATCCAGAGGGACCTTGACACGCTTGTGAGGTGGGCTGATGCCAACCTCATGAAGTTTAACCATGCCAAGTGCAAGGTCCTACACCTGGGTCAGAGCAATCCCAGGCACAGCTACAGGTTGGGCAGAGAAGAGATTGAGAGCAGGCCTGTGGAGAAGGACTTGAGGGTGGTGGTCAATGAGAACATGAACATGAGCCAACTGCAGTGTGTGCTTGCAGCCCAGAAAGCCAACCGTATCCTGGGCTGCATCAAAAGGAACATGACCAGCAGGTGCAAGGAGGTGATCCTGCCCTTTACACTGCTCTTGGGAGACCTCAAATGGAGTATTGTGTGCAGTTCTGGTGTCCTCAACATAAAAAGGACATGGAGCTGTTGGAACAAGTGCAGAGGAGGGCCACGAGGATGATCAGGGGACTGGAGCATCTCCCATATGAAGACAGGCTGAGAAAGTTGGGGCTGTTTGGCCTGGGGAAGAGAAGGCTGCATGGAGACCTCCTAGCAGCCTTCCAGTATCTGAGGGGGGCCTATAGGGATGCTGTGGAGGGACTCTTCATTAGGGACTGTAGTGACAGGACAAGGGGTAGTGGGTTCAAACTTAAAGAGGGGAAGTTTAGACTGGGTATAAGTAAGAAGTTCTTTACTGTAAGGGTGGTGAGGCACTGGAATGGGTGCTTCAGCAAACAGGCAGTTTGTGTATAAATCTGTCTAGAGTAGCTGATGCATCTTCAGTATTTACATAACCCTTGAAACAATATGTACTGGGTCAGATAAACAAGAACCTTTCAGCTATCCTGCTCCATTAGCCTCAAGATCAGTTTAACCTGTCAGCTAAATGAGGCACGCAGCTGCTATGGGTCACTCAGGTGGAGGATAACCACCAGAAGATAGCTTTGATCTCAGCAATTAACCCTGTGGTTTGATGAGAGAAAATACATGACTGATGGTGTCTAAGTGCTATCTGTTTTGACTACTACACAGGGGTGAGTACAGTTTAACAATATGTGCATTTAAACAAATCAAGACAGCAACAAACAAATATATATATATATATATATATATATATAGCCTAGGTTACATGTGTCTTTTTCTGAGTCAGGAAACAAAACAACAGTCCATAAAGTGTAGACAACTGTTACCAGGTTCATAACCAGCAAATGAATAAATGTAGTATTTTCCCGGTCACATATGTGTGTATATACATCTGCATATTTTTCATTCTCTTACCCAAATGGTGATAGAGTGCCTTCATTACCACTGTCAGATATAATCCCTGCTATCTTTATTGCTCACTTTTCTCTGTCTATTGAGGTCATTTGAGTTTGATTCAGAAGGCCATTAGTCACACAGCTGATTTACCTTAATGGACGCCAAAGTATATTATTAAACCAGTCCATGTACCTGTCCTGTTTCACAGCTTCTCCTCCATATCAGAAAAAGGATGTTCATCCTAAAGTAGCAGTCCAAGAATGCATATGTAGTATTAGTCAGGACTAAGAATATTTGTTCCTTTTTTCCTTACAGGTACATGGAATACAGGGCATGATCACACCCAAGGCCATTTCAGTTCCTTTAAATTGCCATGATGAGGTAGGGCATCCCACCACTGTGTTTCATCAGCTCCACAGCAAGTTGTCTTTGAATGCTAAATGCTTGATCTAGTTTTCTGATAAAGAACCAAATTTAAGTTGCAGTATTTCAGGCAATTTCATGGTCCGATAATACCTTAAGTCCTTTTTTAAAGCCCTTTTTGCTGGTAAAAATTCCCCATACAAGATTAATTACAGATGCATCTCTTGAGAAACATACATTGAGGAGCTGCTTTCCTCTGGCATTTCAGCTGGGCATTTCTGGCCTAGCTGAAACTTTCAGAGTAATGCCTTTATTGCAGAGGCTTGTCTTCTTCACCTGCAAAGGCAGGTGAAATCTCCAGTGCCAACTCATCTCATAACATGATTTTCACCAACAGGAGGCAAAACCATTGCACAGTTTAGTTCCTGTCCTCCATCAGTTATCTGTATCTTGCCATTATCACTGTCATTAGCAAGGTTATTGTGCAGCCAGCCATAATCATAGGTCCTGTCATTCTGCTAAGTAGGGTACTATCTTTTAAGAGTGTTGGATGTCTGAGGTTCATTATAGAATCACAGAATGGTTTGAGTTGGAAGGGGACCTTGAAGATCATCTAGTTCCAACCCTCTGCCGTGGGCATGGACACCTTCCACTAGACCAGAGTGCTCATAGCACCATCTAACCTGGCCTCGAACTCTTCCAGGCATCCACAGTTTCTCTGGGCAACCTGTTCCAGTGCCTCACCACCCTCACAGTAAAGACTTTCCCCCTTATATCTAATCTGTATCTACCCTCTTTCAGGTTAATGTCATTACCCCTTGTCCTATCCCTGGATGCTACAGTAGCTAGCATATTGAGATTGCCTCATCTATTTGGCTGTGCAGAACTTGTAAAGTATCCAATCTTTTGAAATCTTTAGGAGAGTCTAGATTGTCTTAAATTTTCTCAATGTGAAGGGTAAAGTTTTATTTGCTGTGAGGTCAATAGCACAAAGCATTACTTGAGCCTTGAGCTTCAGGTGTGTGAATAATTGCTGGTTAATGATAGAAATCTAAATGAGTTAGAAGAAGTCTAAATGAGTTAGAAGTAGTGATGCTGACATTATAGAAAAACATTTAGAAGGTGTAGCTACATGCAGGCATTTTTTCATGGCATCTTGCAACTATTTATATTGCTTTTAATCAGGCTTGGAATTTCCTTGTTAGTGAGAAATAGGTTCTTACTGTTATTTGTTGACTCATGTTACAAAATCCAGACAGCTTGAGAGATTCTTGGGTTTGATTTTAAAGTAAGTCAGCCGGGCAGTAAAAAAAAACAAGAAATGCAAAGAAATACAGTGAAATGTAGTGCAGTGTCTTTGCTCAAATACTCATACAGCATGTAAGGGCAGGCTATGCCATGACAGGATCTTTCCTGTTATCTGGAATAACAGTTACTGTAAAGCAGTGTTTTAAAAAACCAAGGAGGGGTTGGGAGGCAGGCTGCTATGGCTTTTAAAAGGACTTGTGCAACTGATTTTATTTCTACAGTTTTGAAAAGTTCTTTCCTATAAATTAGTGCATTTCATATGCTGGACAAACAGGGATGGTTTTTGCCTTGTATGGTGTGTTTGTTGGCTTAGATAACATAAAGTCCTTTTTCTTTTTGTTGAAGATGTTCATTGCAGATATGCAGAATACATTTGCAAATGCAAAGTCACAAGCAGCTGATGGGCAGTTGTATTTCTATCAAATGACTGTTCACAAAAGTCACCCATAAGGTGGGACAAAGGATTGCCTGCAGTGTCTTAGGAGAGTTCAGCAAATACAGTTGCTATGCATGGATGGTCCTGCAAGAATCCTTGGTAGCAGTTTTCCTCTTCACACTGTTCAGAGCTGGGGCCAAGGTCAGCAATAATCATCTGTGAAACAGCAGCTGGCATTTAGAGTAAATGATGAAGCTGAGCACATCGAACTGTCTCCAGTTCTCCCCACAGGCTGACTATATTTGCAAACTGGAGAAACTGGACCAGTATGATGAATGTCACAGAAAAGCATTCTAGAGATAGAGGATGTTGAGGAAATAAAGCAGTAAAATTCCAGCTCTTAGCATGCATTCCGAGAATTTAACATTTCTGTGAGGTTTTAGACAAAACTCTGACATTGAGGTAAAATGTTCAACTAAATGACAAATTAAAATCTCTCCTATTCATGGCAGACTTGTCTGTGAGCTGGTGCTTTTCAAAAACCTTTTCAAATGCGACCTAAATAAATCTGGCATTTGTGAAAAATCCACATCAAGTCCCTCCTTTGAGGTAAACTTAACTTTGGCTTTACCTAAGAGGAAGGTACCAGAAGGATGGAGCAGTGAAATGCTACCACGGTAGGTGATGCACACACCTCAAGCTCAAAACTCAAGTAATGCTTTGTGCTATTGACCTCATACTAAAGGTCAGAACTTTATCTTTAACGTAAAGAAAATCTAAGGGAAGCTTAGACCTTTCTAAGGATTTCAAAGGTTCTGGTACCTTCCAAGTTCTGCACACTAAAAATAAAACTGTCCCTGTCCTGTCCAATTTTCATGGCTCAGTTCCTGCCTTCCTGAGCATGCATTTCCTTTCAGGACTGCCAGATTCAATTTTATTTTAGAAAATACCTCCCTGCCCCTAAGCCCACATTTCTTTTGGAGCATAGATTGTGTGTCGCAGCATTCCCTTCTCATGTGGATTTCCAGCATGTAGGGAAAGCATTTCATCATTAATTAAGCATTTAAAATTTGTAAATTTAGTGTATGGAAACTCTTAGAAGGATGTCTTTTGGGAGGCAGTTGGGTAGAAGGAGAGGCAGGAGGTAGATGTAGAAGCAATTTCTGGAATATAACCTTTTTCCATGCTTTTGTTTTCTGTGAAACTTGCAGAGCAAGATGGTTTTTTAAGTGACGTTCTGACCTGGATTGCCATGATGGGTTAGGCTTTGCAGCTCTGTGGTGTTAGACTTGATGAAACATGCCGTGGGAAAGTCAATGGAGTCAGGTGGAGGACAGTGTTAATCCTTCTTGCCATAGTGGCACTAAGAGTGTGTAAAAAGCAGACAAAAAGAAAAGCAGCATTTCCTCTGGTCCAAGATAGGGCTTTAATCCAAAAGGCTGCTTCATGCATGGTTTTTCCAGCCTTTTGAAATTTTCATGTGCGTAAGATATTTCTTCACTGGTGACAATGAATTGCTTTGCCCTCATTGATGCAAGAGTGCTAGTAATCTGCTGGCTAGCCATATGGTTCACATTTATTTTAATGTGCCTTTGACATCAGGAGAATAGCTGAGGCAGCAGAAGAAAGTGCTTATATCTTGGAGTTCAGCCAGAATTGAAATCATTTATGTTTCATAATCAAGGAACTACCCATTTTCTCAGTGAAAAATGTTTGAAAAACACTGTGGGCTTAAATGTCATTCCTGTCGGGATTTTGTCAAATTAGGAAGCAGGCTTTCATAGACAAATACAGCCGCAGAGGGATCTCTTCTGGAGTGGGAGATTTTGGGTTCTGTTTTGGCTTCTAAACGCACAGAAGAGAGCACTGTGTCTTTCACAGGTTTGCCAGTGCTGTACCTCCACTACCCAGAGAGGAAAATGAGGATGTTCAAAGGCAAACGAAAAGTGGGGCTGTGTAGTGCATTCTGTGCGTGTGGGAGCAATTCAGGAAAACTTTGTTTCGGTCTAACAGTGCATTATTACTGTTGCTTACCTATTTCATTGGTTATAATTTATTCAAATGAGAATTGGATGATTCTCATAAAGATACATTGGACTATTAGTGTAAATATTGATTTTTCCCTTTGTAAAAGTACTTTTATTGGGAGTTGGATGGGCCTGTGATGACATCTTTTACCAAAACACAAGAAATGCATTACAGATACAGCTCACCCCCACGTGCAGAGGTCAGTAGTAATCTCCTGTGCTTCTAGCATCCCACTCCATGTTTTGAAAATACCTTGGTGGGCGGTAGAGAGAGGAAAGAAGGGTGCAGTTTCAGAAGTTAGAGAGCTGCTTTGAATAAGCTTTAGAAAATGAGCTACAAATAAAATTCTTCAGTCTCCCAATAATACAGAAAACAAATTGTTTGTAATACAAAAGTAAGTACAAAAATGTTATAAGCGTGAACGTGTTGGTAGACATAACTTGATGGCGACGATTGTTTGAAACTAACTCAGCAACAGGACTTGGTGATTTCTTCCATATACCTACAACACCGAGGAGGCAGTCTCTAACCACAGTGTTCTAGTCGCATTTAAATGTATTACAAAAATATTGACAGTGATTTGTTATGAATCTGTGCCTTGCTGCATCCTTCTTCACCCTTGTCTATTCACACATTCCTCTGGACGTACATTTACACTTTTTTGCCATATATGTTACTTTATTCTCTTATTAGCTGTTGAGGAACATTCTCTAACCTCATGTGACTTGAATGGCTCTCATTTTTCTTGCCACCTTCGCTGAGGAGTCTTTTCCAACCCCCAGGAAGTATTTCCTCACTTGCTATGTTTGTTTGGTGACAGAATTCCAGCCCAGATCAGTGCTTTGTACAACATCCTTTAACCAGGATCAATCTGACAGGGAAGTTTTATTGTCAGACAGCTCTGTGTAGTATTTGCCTGTCTCCCATTAGTCGTCATTGTGACAGAGATGTATGAGAAACAGCAGCCTAAGTGAGAAAGAACAGCAGCCATGGAAGCTATTTTACAGAACAGTTCTATTGTTTAAGGCTATTGTTATTTTCCTGGTAGCTATATATATATACACACACACACACACATATCTATCTTTTGACATTGATACTTTCTTCAGTTTTGAATTTTAAGTTTTATTTTTAGAGTATCTCTGAAAAATGAGTTAGTGTGACCACACACACACAGTGTGTATGTGTTTCATGCACACATATGGGCCACAATGTCTGGAATAAAGCTTTTAATGCACTTGATCAAGCACCTTTAATACTAGAAACACTTAGGAACACTGTCTTTCAGGTAGACTGTCTTGTATGCATTACTTTTAGCTGCTGGGTGATAGAAATTGTACTTTTAGATAGGTAAAATGCTACCATTTTAAATTGCAACCATTTAAATAAGAATGTTGGTAATAACGGTTATGACTTAGTGTCCCAGTGTAGGAGATGGTGCATAATTTATCACCTGTGGGAACAGCCACAATGATGTTTGTGTGTTCATTCTGTTTTTAATCTTTTGATAGTTGGTGTTCTGTGTCTAATAAATCACAGGTTGGGTAAGACAGCCTTAGAGTAAAGCCTTAGTCTGGGCAATCTGGATGCCTGGTGGTGTGGGAGAGTGGTAATGTGTGGAAGAAGGTTGTCTTGAATTAGACAAAGCTTGTTCCATGGCGGTGTGCAGCCTTATGAATAAATCACTGAATTGACTGCTGAACAGTTACCTCTGTTGTGTACTACAGTCACTGACCATAAAAGGACCTTACTGAAAACTGAAGGGCTATAGTAAAAAACCTTAGTATGTAAGTGCTTAGGCATTCTGCAGATCTCGTAAATTCTGGAATTAGATTCTTAGATTCCCTGTCTGTTCAATATCCAAAAAAGTACATATGGCAGGAATTTTGCGTAAAGAGAAATGGCAGAAATATTTTACAGAGTCAAGAAATAAATTATAAATGCTGTGCATAAAGAGAATTGTTATGGTGGAGGGAGGTTAATAACTGAGGAAAGGATGAATAAATGCATTCTGCTGTGTATCTGTGCAGGCACATCATGAGCAAAGATAGCAAAAGGGTAAGCACAAAGAGCAAGGTTTGTTTCCAGGATGGGTTAGCCATGCTTGGGTTAAACAACTGTGTGCTATTCAGAGTTTTCCTTTGATTCTTTTGGCCCCACCTGTAGGAATTTTGTTTAGAGGTAAGTGCAGTTTTGCCATAAATGATGCGTGGTGCTGATGACCCATGCGGTGGCTGCTAGCTCAGGTTGAGCACTGCACTGATGGGGCTGTGCTGCATCTGCAGCAGCTGGTTTTGCATGGCAGCTGATCACCTTACCGGACCTGACACGGCCCCATGAGGAGGCAGGCCAGTTGCCAGCAGGTCATTAACTTGAGCTCTGCTCTGCTAAACCCAGGAGCTGAGACACTTGAATGTCAAAAGCCGTAAATCAAAATTTTGTCAGTGGATGTCGCTTCAAGATGAGGAATTTTGACAGTTTGTTTGCAGATATCTATGTCTGAAGGCCTTGTTCAGATATAGCAACCTTTTCTGAGAGAGTTCTGTAGCAGTAATCATTATCGGTATCATCCTTCCCTCTCAGTGATAAATTTTGTGCATTACAGTACTTATGTATCTGTCAGAAATACTTAATTCCATATAATCTTGAAACATAGAACTAAAAATTATATCGATTGTTTAAATATACAAAAATGATGCATTTTTCCCCCAATGGAGTTTATCAGTCTTGTAATATATAAAACTGTTAAAGACTATGTGTGATCCATAGGACAGTTTTTGGTGATGATGAATATTCCTGTTCCCTCTGGCATCCTCACTCGCCTTGAACTGCTAGAATCAGATGGTGGCATCTAGTTCCTGTTGACAGCATGTGTCCAGCAGCTGCTAAAAAGTCTCATCGCTGCAGTCCTAGCACACTCTGCCTGACACCCTTTTTGTGCAGAACAGCTGATAGTGGCATCCCCTGATACCACTTGTTACACAGGCAGATGGCATGTGAATACTTTCTTGAGACTGGCCAAGCAGGGAAGCTGTTACTAAATCTCTTCTAGAAAAGTGTGGTGTTTACATTCTCTATGGATAATGTTTTAGGTTTTGGGCTTTTGCTTCCCTGCAAAACCTTTGCAACTGACTCCCAAGAGGCATGCAAGCTTGCACAGTCTGCATCCCTTATTCTGAAGGGCGCTTAGTAACTGGTTAATGTCAGTAAATTTTGTCTGGGCATATGTTCATGCTTTCCAATATATCAGAAAATATGTATTTTGTATATCCTTCTGCTCTGTCTTGAGCTAAGCAATGTCCTTAGCAGTAATTACAACAGATTTGAATATAGTACGTAAGGTACAGTGCATGCAAAATAGCATATGCCCCAGCTCTTGATAAAGATGAGCTGAGAATCTCCGTTCTGTTTGGCTTGAAGCAATAGGAATGAATAAGTTATAGCTTTGTCCCTGATGCTGGAAAAATGTTCAGTAGTTGCATTCAATATCTAATAATAAATTTTTTGAGGTCACTTTAAGGCATCTCTCTCCTCAGAGACTTTAGGAAGAGTAGTAGAGCAAGAATATAGCACCTCTGTGGTGCTTCCTTTTGTGTGTCCTTGGTTACTGAGGTAGTCACAACTGTCCAGTTCTCTCACTGACATCTCTAACCTATGCTTTTGCATAATCAAATAAAATCCTGTAATCTTTTGCAGTTCCTGCCTGATCTGTTCTTGTAAACAGCATTCTCATAAATATGAATATATTCTGACTACTTCCTAGCGGTAATACAGAAGAGATGACTCTAGCCTTAGCTCTTCCCTTTAATGAGCTCTTGAGTGAGACAGAAGCAAACCCAAAAGATAGGACGTGTTTCAGGAAAAAATAATCATGTGCAGTCTGAGGGCTCCGCATGTTTGCATGCTTGTTCGCTTACACTGATTATCATAGAATTTGTCTGACTCAGAACTATCACACTAATAAATAAAGCCATGAACTTTGATGTAATTTATAACAAATGCATGTCAGCTCTTACGCTGTCTTCATTACAGTTGTATAATGCTGGGTTTATAGCATTGGTGGTGTTGCAGTTACAGTACGACAGCATTTTCTTCAAGTTCAGCTTAATTCTATCTAAACATTTTTGTAAGTGACCTATTAAGAAAAAACCCCAAACAAGCAACTGTGATGGTGTGGCACTGATATTATAATTACTGAAAGTGATAAGGGCTATAAAAAAGATTGGAGGAATGTGTTAATGGGTTTTCCAGAGGCAGCTTGTGGCAGTCCTACTGCAGAGACTGCTGACCAAGCTTTTGGGCAGAAACGTATAGTGATGTCTGAAATTCACATGCTAAATTTTGACAGCGTGCACATGGGCACCCCCTCCCCACCCAAAAATCCATGTAATGGAAAGGCTCATTCCTGTAATCCAGTTTTTATTACAGATGATGTTCTTTTGTTGTTTTGGTTTGTTTTGTTTTTTTTTGTTTTTTTGGGTTTTTTTTTTTTTTTTCAACTGGAAGTAATTAGATCACGGTCTTCTCGTAGCTTCAATTCACAATATTAGTGTGTAACCTGTGAATAAAACTGAAGGTTGATTTCCTTGTATAGAAATAGTATGAAAGTAGTATCTTTTCCATAAAGAGATTGGCAGACATAAATGGAAGCACTTCTATTGCAGCATTTGGTATTCCTGCCAGTAAGCAGCCATGTCAGGAGTTCCATAGCTAAGGTCTAAAACCAAATTACTATAAATGTAGACTTTATGTGGTAGATACTGAAGTTTACAGAGGAGGATTCAAAGGCATTCACAACTTGTGCAATTTTATAGGCACAATTACCTTCTATTTCCTCATGAAGTGTATATATATACACACACACACACACAAGATTAACCTTCTATCTTTCCTTTACTATTTTAGTGTATTTTTAACTCTCATTCCATTTGTGTCTGCTTCTTTTTCTTAGTAAAACAGCTGCTTGCCCTGCAGTAGCTGTCAGTATTTCTTCTGAAATAAGGGCAAGATCCAGTTGAGAGCCAAATAACATCAATACTGTTGTATCAGAAATTGGATAGCTCCCAGCTGTATCTGCTTCATCAGCAGAAGCAGGATTTTTTAATATGCACTTTCCTGTGTGTAAGAGCATATAGGCAGCAAAGGTTCTGACTCAGAGTATCTGCTTTCATGCTAAATTGAGAGTGACACAGTAGCAAAATTACCCCGTCCTCTAAACTCCAAAAAATTGGCTTTATTGAGGTAGATTTGTTTTGAAACTGTGGCATATATGTAGGTTAAAACAATATCTCACGTAGGACAAACTTGACACACCTCTATGAACTAGGCTGCTATGAACTAGTCTCTTCTAACAAAATAAACCTTTTCCCCCACTAAAAGCTTCCTGTAAATATTTTTGTCAGGCTCTGTTGATATGAGATTTGCTAAAACTTGGATGTAAGTTTTAACATGCGTAACGTGGCAGTTTGTCTTTTGATTCCTCTCTGTACATCCTATGCCTTTTTTAGAGCACCCTTCATTGAGAGCATGTAAGTGAATATAGGACCTCATCTTATTTATCCGTTTCATATTTTTCACCTAACATGCCTGCAGCATACCTGAAAAAGTACATGTTATTTGTACAATAAGCCATGCTTTCAGTATTTAGGAAGTATTTAGGAAAAATAACACTATTTTAGTGTTTTTCTGTGCCCCAAATCATTTTAGGATTATGTCATCAGGGTACACTGGAATTTGGTTTTAGGACTGTATTTTATAATATACTATTATATTATTATATATCTGAAATTTGCTTTTCATATAGGTAGATTATGCTGTTTGTTAGACTGAATTTATTAATTTAGAAGTTTGGAGTATTCACATTCGTGACAGGACAAGGTGTAATGGGTTAAAAATTAAACAGGGGAAGTTTAGATTGGATATAAGGAAGAAATTCTTTCCTGTTAGGGTGGTGAGGCACTGGAATGGGTTGCCCAAGGAAGTTGTGAGTTCTCCATCCCTGGTGGTGTTCAATGCCAGGTTGGACAGGGCCTTGGGTGACATGGTTCAGTGTGAGGTGTCCCTGCCCATGGCAGGGGGGTTGGAACTAGATGATCTTAAGGTCCTTTCCAACCCTGACTATTCTGTAAGTCTATGATTTAACATTTCACTATATAATAATATTGGAGAATTAAGTCTGTTTTAACTGTGACAATAAACCAGACCTGTTATGAAACCAAGGCTGAAGGCCAAGTGCTCTGTCTCTAGATTGGATGTTTTAGATTTGGAGTGCGCATCTTGATCCTTTTACTGCTCTTAAAGAATAGTTCCAAGTCTTTCTAGAGTGGTCAGGCACCTTTTAAATCATTTTACTGCCTGAACCCTGTAACTCACACCTGCTCAATTGTTGCTTGTAAACTGCAAAGCAATGATTTACCTATCTACATTCTCAACATCCTGTTGCTATTTTGCAATAAATCAAATAAATCTCGCTGGTCATCTTATCAGGCGGTGTCTCTAACATTTGGGTCTCTTTCTTTTTCCTTCTCTGAAGGCTCACCACTGTTACTAGTGAGAAACCATAGATCATCATTGTTGGAAGGAGTTACTAAATGTCTGTACAAAAAAGACAGTATTTAACCATTAAAATTTGACATTTCTTTGTAAACAAATCCATTTTCTGATGCTGCATACGTGCATGAGAAACTGCGCATGGTCCTGAGGGGAATCAGAAAAGAGTTAGATTTAATTTTTTGTCAAAATTCTACACATAAAATATATACACACACATGTGTATTCAGTGGATGGCAGCAGAAAGAGGATGAAAGTAAAGTGGATCTTGCTGTTAATCAGTATTATTCCTATATTATTCTGTGGTGATGATGGTACCAATTTCTCAGTCTGAAGCACTAAACATAACACCTTGATAGTTTTTCTAACACTAATTTCTAACATTTTGAATTGTAAGAGGTAGAAATCTTTTCTGACAATGTGATCCAATGCTTTAAAGATGTAGTTGCGGATCTCTACAGCTAATCTTTGCTGACAGAATAGTAATGATGTATGTAGACCTGTGAGAGATTGGGTCTGTTGTTCTCCTCACTGCTGTCACATACAACATTGCTTTGTTTGCAGGGGTTTGAAAAGCAGCAAGTCAGCAGATTCTTGAGGTGACACTGTGAAAGAAGTTAATTTTCCTGGGATTGGTTTTCTTTGGTAAAAGGAAAAAACATGTTCCATGCTGTGGAACAACAGTCCTGGCCAAGAATTTCTGATCTACAGTAGATAATAGTGTTTATGATTGTAGCTGTTTGTAAGGGTTTCTAGGCTTGTAGATACAGCATTTCTAATGTTGACTCGCCATCTCAACTGCATGTATCAGAATTTCATTGTGTACAGGCAGGTATTGCTAAGGTAGGTGGAACTACACAAGTGATGAATTTGCTATATGACTGCAAGTTATCACTCATACTGTGACCTCCATCTGTTCTAGCTTCTTCAATCCTGAAGAGAGAGAAGCGGAAGAGAGCAAAAAATGTCCATTTTAACTGTGTTACTGTGTATTACTTCACGAGAAGGCAAGGATTCACCAGTGTTCCCAGCCAAGGGGGAAGCACACTGGGAATGTCTACTCGCCACAACAGTGTGCGCCAGTACACGCTTGGAGAGTTTGCAATGGAACAGGAGAGGCTTCACCGAGAGATGTTAAGAGAGCACCTAAGGGAGGAAAAACTCAATTCTCTAAAATTAAAGGTAAAAGTTGTTCAAGACTTTGATCCCTGCCTTATTTGTTTAAATGAACAGTGACAGAGCTATATGGCCCCAGTACATGTGTGTTGAACAAAACCATTTCCTTTCTGTCACCTCCATTTTCAGTCAAAACATTTTTCTTTTTTTAAGTTTTTCTTTTATTTTTCTTTTTTTAAGTTTTATTTTATTTTACTGAACACATTATTTTTGTTCAGTATTACCAAGTGCTGTTGTAGCTGTTATTGACGTGTGTCTCAGAGTGCTTTACAGCAAGGTTGTTATTTACTTCCTGTTTCCTACAGAGAGGAGAACAGAGGCAGAGAGTGGTGGAAGCTAGCCTTGAATAGCATGTCCAGCAGAAGTCTGGAAGTGGCAGGGAGAGACTGAGTCTTCTGAGCCCTTGCACAGTGCCCTGGTAGACAAGGGAATGGTAACATACTAAGTGCAGAAAGTGAGAGAGCTTATTTTCTTGGCCAACTTGAGTGGATTTGGCTAACAGTAATAAGCAGTAATACTAAAAAAGCTTATTTTTTCAGTGTAACAGTTTATATGGTCATATTTGTAATGCTTCAGCAGAGGAGCTGTGTGCTGAAGAAGGAGCGTGTCAGACAAATTAACTGGCTCTATCAGTTTAGCCAGAACAAATCTTGGCTACAGTTTTGAACCTCTATTTAAATGTAGCATAGGAGAGGAAAGAGCCTGTATTCGAGTAGAGGAGACTAGTGAAGAGGATTGTTTTCTTGGAAGTGTCTCTTATGCCTCTTTAAAACTGGTAGCAGAACTTCTGGGTTTCTTACGTGTTTGCAGGGGATGAAACACTTCCTGTGTAATGACTTGTGTTATATGTATTTCAGGCTCTTTTTCAGATGAATTCTGTAATTAAGGGAATATGTTTAGAGTTGTAGCCAAACTGCTATGTGCTCCATAGCCCCTTCTGTGATACTAAATCTGTTTCAGATACTACCACAGTTGCCCAGGTATCCTTCAAGTTTAAGAAATGCCTTTCAGTATTTTTCCCATAGAAGGAGCCATGTTCATGCATTCTGTGTCTGAACTCTCAAAGAAGTGTGTATAACCCTTACTATTGTATTTACTTTCTTTTCTCAGTCTCCTAATTGGTATGAGTTTTTGTGGGGTTTTTTTGCTTGGTTGTTTGGTTTTTGGTATTTTTTGGTTGGTTTTGGGGTTTTGTTTGGGTTTTTTATTATTTGAATAGCTAAATAGATTCTTGAATAGTCCATAAAATGTGAACTGTCATAATGAAAACAAACAAACATAAAACCACTCAGGGTAAAGGCAAATTAAAGATGGGTATTTGGACAGGTTGGAAGCCAAAGGCTGGAATGTGATTTATCACTAGTAGAGATTATGCCTCTAAACATCTCATATCACAGCATCTTCAGAGCACCAAGTGTAAATTGGGCTCTGTCAGTGTAACCAATGACTCTGTGTAGTTCCCTTGGATGGCTTCCAGGAATCCCAGTGGAGTGGGTAAAGAACAGTAAGGCATGCAAATCTTTAGCTTTTCCTTTTTATAGCTAGAAAGTAAATTAAGAAAAATCACAGGTCCTGTTTACTTCTAAAGATTGGATGAAGCCTTTTAGCCTTCATGGAGCAGCGCTCTGCTCTGTGTGCTTTCGTAAGTCTCCCCTTGGGTGGGATGAATCTCTTTTCTTCATTAAATTCACACCAGCCCACTCCCTTTTCTGGGACATGGACTCTACTTCCTGCTCCTCTTCCAAATACAGTATGTTCTTCCATCTCCCCAGTCACTTGTTTAAGTGGATGATAATCTTTATTGTGACTGTTAAGTTCTTGCTAAATTTCTTCATAAGTATTCAGTAAGTAAGGAAAGCCGGATTGGCTTTCCTCTCTCTGTCCTAATTTTAATTACTTCCTTTTACCAAATATAAAAGTCCTTTTCCGTACACTTAATTCAGGAGTGGTGGGGTTCTTTCTTCATTGATCCTCAGCAGTTGATGTGACGATACTAGCACATATGGAGACTGGGACGCTGACTTCAAAGTTTAAATTCAAATACTGAGAAATTGTGTTTAGGTCTTCAGAATCCTGCGACTGGCTTGAAACTGTTAACATCGTACTACTGTTACTAGTATAAAATGTTTCTCTTCACTCTCCAGCATGTATGAAAAAATAGGGAACAGAAAACTTCCTTTCTGAAGTAGTCCATGAAACTCAGCTCGGTTACATCTCTAGTTATACACCTGGGGTAAAAAATCAGATAAAAACTACTTTCCCCCCCCAGACTAAATTTAAGACTCACTGAACTAGTGAAGAGTCGCTGTAAAGCACTCAGTGTGTTTTATTTGCTTAAGATAAGTTGGTCTTGCTGATTTCCCATTGTAGAGATGGAAGATCCACATGGTCATTCACATGGTTTCTGGATTATCACCAAAACAAAGCACGGTAGCATTCTAAGGTGACAGTGTCAGCAATTATGATCTTTAATGAAAATGCACTAATCAGGATTTGCATCAGAATTACTGTACAGCGCACAAAAAGAAAGTGAGAAAATGAAGTAGGGCAGAGTTTGCTTGAAAAGGTTTTTCAATGTGGTTTTAAATTTCAGTTTCCTGTAGTTCAGGTTTTTGTTTTGTTTCAGTTTGGGGGTTGTTTTTTTTTGGTTTGGGTTTGGTTTGGCTTGGTTTTGGGGTTTTTTTTTGTTGGTTTTTTTTTATTGATTGGTTGGTTTTTAAGTTTTTTGCACTGTATCATAGTAAGTCTGTAGCTAAAAAACATTTAAAATTTGTGAAGAAAAAATAGAAATACAGGAATATATTGAAATTGTGTCTTCATAATATTAGGCACAATTTATTATTTTACATGCTAAAAGTGGAGAAATAAGAAATTTCTCTTAACTAAAAGCAGATGAAGACTTTAAAATCATTATCAAGTCACTTTAGTCATTTAGCACCAGCATTTAGGTGTAAACATTGCTGACAGTGGCATAAACAAACACTTGTCAGCAGCAGAGTGTGAAAAATCTAGCAGCATTCTGGACATAAAAGCCATCTTGTCAAGATGAAAGGTACAAGGTAGGCTTTGCTTTAATTGTCATTTGAAAAAACATTATGAGTAAGCACAATAAATTTGGCGGAATAGTCCTTATTGCTTACTCATAATGTCTCCTCAGATTAAGATCTATTACAATTATTAGCGTGATGCTAGTGATGTTAAGGCTCCTGGGTCTATGGACAGAGTTGGTTTCCTTTGTGGGAAATTGTAAGGAATAATTTCCAGCTAAGGCAGGCAAAGGTGCTAACCTGAATTTTTCACATTTTACAGTTGAAGTGAATTTCACCCAAAGGCTTCACATGTTCATTGGCCCTTGCCCTGTTCTGTTGTTATGACATTAACCTTGAGCTTTATGAGAGAAATTTAACCCATCTTCATACCAAGTTTAATTCAGATGAGCAATATTATGACAATCAAGAGAACTTAATGTTCCCCTAAAGTTCTGCATTGGAAAATGTATTTGATGGGTCTTGGTAATCTTCTTCCCTCCGTAGTTACACAATAAACTTGTTCAAGAACTCTTCAGATCTTCCATTTCGTTAATTCTTTTGTTCTGTGTGTGACAAAGCAGTTAAGAATTGCAGGAGAAGGAGGAGAAATGCATGACAGGTTTGGTATGGTTCTGTAAGTGCCTTTGTAAGCTGAGCAGTTAGAGCATTCACCTCATAGGTAAGAGCCCTGAAATTGATTTTTTATTAAATACTAATTGAATAAAATACAAAAATAATTACAGGAGCAGGGATTAGAATTCTTCCTCAGTTTCCAACTTAAATTCTGATAGGTACTTAAATAACAGTGATCTGTTTAAGGAGCGGTATGAGCCTTGTGTATTTAAAACTAGAGTATTCAGAATACTTAGGTAGGTCATTCTCCTATTACGTATTACCTAGCTAACAAAAAAATGAAAAACGTATAAAAAAATGGAGGATGATGCCATTCTGGATTTGAACATTCAGACTGAGTTGCATGTACAGCAGAATATTCCCTCCCACTGGCTAAAGGCAGCTAATTCAAGGTGCATTTAATCACTCTGTGGGTTTACCTGTCTCTCACAGTAGATTATACAGAAAAAGGATGACTTCTAGCGTTGACTTCTTACCTTACTGAACTAATAACGTTGAAATACCTGCTGTAAATAATCTCTCCATTGTGCCAGGGACAGGCAGGCCAATTAGGTAACAGCTTCAGTGAGGGAGCTCTTGCCCCTTCCTTTCCAGCCACTGTACAGGGAAATGAATAACAGAAAATAGAGTAAAAAAAAAACAATCTGAGGAGAGTTTGAGAGGACATTTTGCAAATGGCTGCATTGAAGATGAAGAAAGAGGCAGAAGTGTACACACATAAAGAGATTTGAATGTCATAGGGTTAACAGACTTGGTAAACAAACTGAAACATGAAAGAAAATGATGGCAGCTCTTAGAGGCAGCAGTCATGGAGAAAGATTGAGAATACATTGAAAAGCAAAGGAAACAATAATGCCTATAATGCAGGGTTGTGGAAGTGGCAGAGCACCTCTGCATGAACTAAATATGGTGCTGAATTCCTAAGAAGGGATGATTACTGCTCTCTGGAGAATTTTACTTTGTGCAGCACGATGCACACATGTACCCCATATGTAAGGATTACCAGTTGTGACACTGATGCCCTTCTCCTCCAGAGGGGATAGTACTGCTTTTAACCTGACTTTACAAGTCAGGAATAATTGGTTGGGAGTTTTTTCTGTGATTGGCTTACACAGTTGTTATAAACATAAAACTGCAATTACTAAGAGTAAGCGGTCAGTAGGAATTCACTGTCAAGTAACTCAGTAATGCCAGAAATGACAGTTACAATTCAAAAGATTGTGGAAAGGACAAACTGTTAATGGGAAAATCAAACAGCAGGGAATATAATAAATGTAGAAATACTGAAATGGATAAGATTCAGGACTGCTTTCTTACACACAAAAGCATAGCTAGATGGAGATGACGGGATTTAGGAGCAGAAAAAGTGGGAGATAGATACCTTTACAGTGACAATTGTTAAATGTCTAAGCATTGAAATACACAAGAGACAAGGAATGTTAGACATTACTTCCTTATTTTATCTGTATTTAAGACTTGTGCCTAAAAAATTATTTGGGATAACAGGGCAAGCCGAAACTTTCTGCAAGTAAATAAGGCAAAACAGAAAAAGAATTAGAAAGTCATTTTTTCTATAGGCAAGAAGCATTCAAATTACATTCACTGGGACTATTTTTCTGAGGTCAGGGTGGCGCCCCTGATGAAACTGTTAAGGCAGATGAGACTTGAGACTTCACCAGTGTATAATTATCACACAGTTGCACCACGTTTTCTCCACAAAAGTAGGAGGCCAGATACTTGGCTAGTGTAAATCAGCAGCCTCATCAACATACAGCAAGGAGAACATTGGGAATCTGAGGGGTCTTGTTTGTTTTTCCATTTTAAGGAAAATTATTTCATAGAACAGTAATAAAAAGGATTGATTATATGACAGAATAAATAATATATCTGCACTTGTTTCACGTTTGCTGTGTAGTACCATGCTTAATCTGAATAACCTGAGACTGAGAAAATATATTTTTTGTAGTGAATGTCATCTGTCTGCCCTTTAACATTTGATATCCTCTTGATTCTCAAGCAATTTTCTCTGTAGAAGAACTTTTATAAACCCTGCAGTTGTGTTACATACGGTTGTGCACATTCATAATGCATTACATGTATTTGCATCTATTTGCATATATGGCACATGTGTGACAATATAAAGGACTTTGTTAAATTTTTCTATGCAACAGATGACAAAGAATGGTACAGTGGAATCTGAGGAAGCTAATACGCTGACGCTGGATGACATTTCTGATGATGATATTGATTTAGACAACACTGAAGTAGATGAGTACTTCTTTCTACAACCTCTGCCAACAAAAAAACGAAGGGCATTGCTGAGAGCTTCCGGAGTGAAGAAGATTGATGTAGAAGAAAAACATGAGCTGCGGGCCATCCGACTGTCCAGAGAGGATTGTGGCTGTGACTGCCGTGTGTTCTGTGATCCAGAAACTTGCACTTGCAGTCTTGCAGGAATAAAATGTCAGGTAAATGTCTCTATCTTATTTAACTAACAAGGGGGTTGGGTAGGTGTGCATGTTAGGTATTAGACAGTAACACTTGTGGATGTTAAACCAGTTATTTTAGGCCTCGCTTTATAAGTATATAATGTGCAATGCCAACAATCTCCTTAAACGTCTTTATGGTTGATTTCGGCACATACGTTGTTCAGGGTTTGGGGTTTTTTTTTGTTCTTATACAAATATCCTGCTCCTCATATCCCTCTTTGGCCTTTATCTAAATAGGCAGCTACAGACAACAGAAGAATCGGTAGCCTGCAGACTTAAGAAGGGATATTACCTTTCATTTTAGAGACAATTCACATACTTCCCAAATGTGAATTATAGTCCAAACTCAATGAGAAACAATAAATGACACTTTATTTAACACACACGATGCTTAAAATGGCTGCATGATAAATTTGCATGTAGGCAATGAAAAATACATCTGCTAAGAGAGCAGGCAGGTTTTGACTCTGCAGCCTGAAAAGGCATTTTGTTCTGTAGATAGTGTCCTATGTACAGCTGTAAATGTCCTTAAAGGAATGTCCCTGAATACGTTTTTCATCTTCTCTTAAATCCAAGCTAAACTTTCTCTGCCATTTTAAATAATACGTCCTCTTTGCTGTTCCTGTTTTCATCTGCACATGTGAGGAAGATGTACTAGATTGTGTTATATGGTTTTCCTCTGCATTCATATTTGATGTTTGGGTATTGCAGTGTAGATGAAAATCATAGACCTCAAACTATGTAACCAAACTATCCAGAATGTGGATTCGGACACACCTTCTTAGGAATTTAAGATGGATATTATGAAATATATAAGTTCTGCCAACAGTCTATTGAACTTGCAATATTGTATCTGCAATTGACTGGAATATCTTGTAAAATGTACTTCACCTTTTATTCCTGCTTTCTATGGTCAGATGTCCCTGTTGCCAGCTTCATAAAGTTTTTTATATATAATTAATTTTCTCAATAGGTTTCTATTTTCCATGATTTTTACCAAATTTTAAGGTGCTTTCTGGTAATGCTTTTGCCAGTATTTGAAGTAAATGAAGTAAAGGGGTAGCAGACCCATAAATTAAAAAACTACCTATTTTTTTTGGTTCCACTGTATAATGCTTTCACCTATGGAACAGAAACATATTTTTCTTATTCTGCAACATTACTGCATGTATGTCCCTTGCTGTTCATATGGGTACTGCTGAATTCCAGGGCTAACTCCTCTGAATTATTGTTAGCTTCGACTGTGCTTACAAGCATTTCTTGAGGTGAATCGCACTTCACTATTATAGAATCATAGAATAGTTAGGGTTGGAAGGGAACTTAAGATCATCTAGTTCCAACCCCCCTGCCAAAAGCAGGGACATCTCACACTAAACCATGTCACCCAAGGCTCTGTCCAACCTGGCCTTGAACACCACCAGGGATGGAGCACTCACAACATCCCTGGGCAACCCATTCCAGTGCCTCACCACCCTAACAGGAAAGAATTTCTTCCTTAGATCCAATCTAACCCTCCCCTGTTTAAGTTTGAACCCATTACCCCTTGTCCTGTCACTACAGTCCCTAATAAGAGCCCCTCCCCAACATCCCTATAGGCTGCTGTGAGGTCTCCACGCAGCCTTCTCCAGGCTGAACAGCCCCAACTTTCCCAGCCTGTCTTCATATGGGAGATGCTCCAGTCCCCGATCATCCTCGTTGCCCTCCTCTGGTCTTGTTCCAACAGCTCCATGTCCTTTTTATGTTGAGGACACCATTTTGTACCATATTGTACTTCTCTAGGCCGTCTAAGTTCTGTCATATCACCAGGCTTATGCTGAGTTTTGTTAATGTGTATTCTTTTTTTCACAAGGTGGATCGTATGTCTTTTCCATGCGGTTGCACTAAAGAAGGCTGTAGCAATACAGCAGGTAGAATTGAATTTAACCCTATTCGTGTACGGACTCACTTTTTGCACACAATAATGAAACTTGAATTGGAGAAAAATAGAGAGCAGCAAGTTCCGACACTAAATGGCTGCCACAGTGAGATAAGTGCGCACACCAGTTCTATGAGTCCAGGACCCCATCCCGTTGAATATTCAATTGCAGAAAATTTTGAGATTGAAACCGAGCCTCCGGCTGCGGTTATGCATCCTCAGTCAGCCGAGGACTTGGACTGCCCAGGGGAAGAGGAGGAAGAGGAAGATGGGAGTAGCTTTTGTAGTGGAGTTACTGATTCTAGCACACAGAGTTTAGCACCTAGTGAATCAGATGATGATGAAGAGGAAGAGGAAGATGAGGAAGAAGATGACGAGGAAGAAAAAGCAGATGATTTTGTAGAAAACATGGGCTCCCATGCCGATATGGTGCCTCTTCCTTCTGTCCTTTGCTATTCTGATGGAACTGCTGTGCATGAAAACCACTCTAAAAATGCCTCATACTATACTAACTCTTCAAATCTGTATTACCAAATAGAGAACCACGTTGCTGGCACTGGTAACCAGATCAGTGAGACTTACTCAGAAAGGGATGCTGTCAAGAGCAGTAGTCTTTCTCTGGTGCCTTACAACATGACTTCAGAACAGTTTGTTGACTACACACGGCAATCAGAGGAAACTTTTAGCAGCCCTCACTACCCTTCTGCAAACCCCTCAGTGATTGTTTGCTGCTCATCTTCTGAAGGTGATAGCGGTGCTCCCTGTAACAGTTTATACACTGAGCATAGGCCAAGTCACCCTCAAGTGGAATTTCACTCATACTTGAAAGGTCCTTCTCAAGATGTCTTTGTTTCAGCTTTGAATGGCGACAGTCATGTACAGGAGCACCCTGCTGAGAATTCATTAAACCTCCCAGAAAAGAGCAGACTGCACGAAGAGTGCATCAAATCACCAGTGGTAGAAACGGTACCTGTTTAATATTAAATTTATTCTAGGACTGACTTCCTGTATCAAACTGCACTCACACTGGATTTCCTGGAATCTTACTTTTTTAAGAGGTAGACAACACTTGGACTACAGTCAATGTTCCAGACACATTTTGTTTTCTCAAGCTACACTGGCAGTGATATTGCACAAAACCAGTTCATGTAAAGATTTAAATAAGAATAATCAAACTGTCTTTTGATAAAAATAAAACACCTAAGTAAAAACACACCCAACATATCTCAAAGTAGCCTACCTATCAAAGTATGTGAAACCTGCCAAGCTATCTGAATCAAAGCTTCGTGGTTTTGATTGTCGGGCCTGTGCAAGATTGTTAAAAATGATAGTTTGAAAAAATCATGTTTAGAGTCCTAATTTTCAACATATCTGAAAAGATGGTAAGTTTAATGTAAAAGTAACTACTGTACAAAAAAGTTTTAATTGTTCTGTACTGTATGTATTTTATTTATGGTAGTTTGGTACTCTTGTTTTGAGCAAAATGAACAGCATGTTCATTTGAGCAGAAGATCCATAGCTAGTTACGAAGAGCATGTCCACTCTTCATCTGCAGTACCTTGTGTTCTTCCATTTTGGTTTTTTAATTTTTTTCAAATACCGTTTCTGGTAAATTATTCTGAAGCGCATTTTTAGAGTGTACTATTTTCTCATTTGCTATATTTGAAAAACAGAAGAGTCAGAAAGGGGGCATTTTATGTCTTCTAGAAAGATGAAAGGTAGACAATCCTCCATTTAAATCAAAATCAGTGGCATTTCAGAACTAGGACCCCCCTCCCCAAAGAAAAATGATCTTTTATATAAAGGCAAAGCAGTAGCTTCAGCTTGCACAGCACCTTTTAGCTCAACAAACATTCAGCTATTTATGCACTTTAGTGCCATTTTGCAGTACTGTATTAACTGCGGGAACTGTGAACTATTCTGGAGAATGCCGTAGCTCCAGACTCTGAGGTGTATGTAAGATCTTGAAATCCATTGTGACAAAATCTATACGTTTTCCCCAAGCCAGTTTATGAGTGTGTCAGTAGGCAGTTTGTAAAAGCAGGTTCTTGCTGGTCAGAATTTAAATGAAGCATGGAAAAATCAAAGTGTGAAGTGTCTAGATTTCAGAAATATTTAGCAGTTTTTATGAAACGAGACTGGCTTTTGTGGACTTCTAATTGTATCTCAGATCTACAGAATCATTTGGTCTAATTAAGAACCAGTAGATTCAGTGAAGAAAAATAGCTTCAAAAATTTACATTTGCTAAAATTTGCAAGCAGAATAGCATATGCATCATGGGGGGATATCCCTTACCCTGTACTCCATTTGTTTTTAAATTAAATGTGAATTAAAATACCTACTGTAGCGAAACCTTTAATCTATTAACCAACCTTGCTTTCCTCTAGAAAAAAGAGGTATAGAAACATATTTTTCTCTACACGATAATTCTGCACTGCCTTATTTTGGTTTCCAAATCTATTTATTTTTAAATTTTTGTTCTTGTAATACTGAACATTTATTTATTACACATCAGGTGGGTTGCAATGTGGACCTGTCTTGTTTGTCAAAATAAGGATCAGCGTCTTATTTTTTATCTGTGTCAAATCTATATGGTTAACAGTATGCATGTAAACACAGTGTAAATTTTAGCTCTGTAACAGTGACTCTTCTGGTTAAAAGCTCTTTAAAGCACCGTATACAGTACTCCAGTAGAAAACTACCAGACTTAAAATATGCTTTTTAAAAAAATAAGCTGACTTAATTGTTTTTATATGAAATCTGGGTAAAATGATTTCTCATTTTTATGCTAAATTAGCAAAAGATTTTTACTCCATGTAGTAGCTGGAACAGTTTCTTCATTTACTTGTTTCCACAAGAAGTCCTACATGTTTTATATGAACTGTATTGAAGAGTCCTAGTTCTCTAGGGATTGGGTTTCACACTTACAATGTATTCCATCTCCTGGGAAAGTACAGGCCTGTTGCTTATCTGGCTCAGCAATTCCTTAGCTCCAGTTCCCCTTTAAGGAAACTATGGCCTCTTTCTGTAATGGTTGAGTAGCCAGGTAAGCACATGTACTCTCCAGTTCCACACAGCAAATACCCATCTTTATTTTTAAAGAAAATCTTGTTAGTTCTACATCTAATAATAATATTATTCTGCTCAAGGTAGTCTATGGGCAAATGCAGCAAGTCTCTGTGTATCTTGGCATCTTACGTTAATAGCAGGCTTAAATCTGGTACTGTCACTCAACACCAGCACCAAAAGCACAAATCCCTTTTTTCTTGAGCTGGAAGAGTAGCTGTGAATCAGTAGCAGCTTTTTAACCTCAGAGTGCGTTGGAGAGTCATGCACAGGGTATTTCTCTCAGGGGAAAGTTAAATGAAATATTTTGTTTTGTTATTTACCCCCTTACTGAGCAATAAGAAATTATTTTCTTTCCCCTGCTCTTTCACATTAAAAATATCTTTAATAATAATAGCAAGCACAGTAAGTGAATAACTTAATAAAATACATCTCAGCAAGCTTTAAAATACTGAGATGATAGTTATTTAATATTTCCATTGGCACCTGCTTCAGAGACCAGGCCTCCTTAAATTTGCATCTGTATATGCTTCAAAGTACTCAGAAATTTGTTCAGTGCCATCCAGGCATGAGGGGTGACTACAGCTAAATTGTCTAAAGCTTGCCCCATTGGATAACAAGCAGTAGCTTGTAATAGGTAGATAGAGAAGGCAGTGACTCTGTAAAGAACTTGTGCTACACTATTTTCCCTTGTTTAAAGCAGCTCATTCCTGGGACTCAAAAATTAAATTGTGCAAAATAAAGACTTAATGTTGAAAAAAAGAGTCTTAACTACCTGGTGATAATATAGCTAGTAATACCTTTCTTTTGATCTGACCTGATGTTTTTTGACCAAGATTTGATCTCAGGATATAAAGCAACCAAACCTTGTTTAGTTCTTGCAACAAGTTACAAAATGGAATCTGTTTATAATTCATGGAGATTTTGTGGTAGCTATATTAATAATACCAACAAGCCTTCTAATGGAGTAAACTCATACTGATGTGAAAAGAAAACAAACCCAGAACAAAACAAAACCAACCAAATCCAAAACCAGTAGAAACCTCTTGTTTTGATACAGGCATAACCTGTTCCCCAGCCAATTTTATATCAGCAAATAACAAAGCTAAGGCCTTGACTAGAGTGAAAAAACAAGACTCACAGCCTTGACTAAAACAGGCTAATTTGTGAAATATAGAGTACTCTGTAGAAATAAGTGAGAGTGTAATCAGCCCTTGATTAGGCTTTGACATTTTATTTAGAAGAAGATAAGGAGGTACTCTTCAGATAAGAAAAAATTAATCATGGGATGGGAAATGTTGTAATGTTATTTTCTGGGCCAGTGTATAGTAATGTATGATATATTCCATTTCCCAGTTGGTTAATATTCGTATTGGTGAGTCCTTTCATTTTGTTAAGCTTATTTCTGTGTGATAAAAAGTATCATTAGAAATGACAAACAGCAGTATTTTTTTTTCTGTATGCACACAGTATATAATCTGTGGAAATGTTTACTGGCAGTTGTATCAGCTTTATTTCCAGCACTTCTGGCTACTGCTAATCTCTCCTGAGAAGCCAGGTAGTTAATCGATAGGTAGTTTACGATTACCTAGTTCAAAAAAATGAGCCTTATAATAGCACTTTCCTCTGTTAAATTACAACAGAATTTTCACACAGGATATCTCTGAGCAGCACCTTAAACCAGGTGGCTTCTTTGCATATAATGTGAAATTTACCTCTCTTGGAAAAAAAATGCATTGCTAAAATGTGTATATAAAACTTTAACTAAGGTTAGATGTGAAATTAGAACTTCTCTGACAAAATTGCAACAATTGCAGTTGTTTCCTAAGAGTTGTAACTCATGCCCTGGAACATCCTTTAATAAATTAAAAGCTGGTCAGTAGAACTTTCTAATATTTCTTCACCACCCCTTTATAAAATAAATAAATAAATAACTAATTGTAATAATCCTTTGATGAGCTGTGTGCCATATAGTTCAGAAGGTTCCAGATTTGTAAAGTTTTACTGTTGTTCATTTACATAAGTTCTTGCTAGTAAAACATAATTTCAGTTGACATTTATTTAAGACCATTGATTACACTATGATAACAACCACCACTTGCTATAGATAGAGTTCAGCCTCCTCACTGATAGTTAACTGAGTCAGTCAACAATGCAGTCCTGCCTTCTGTGTAAGCTCTGCAGAAATGGATGCCATATTCGTGGTGGTGTTACTCTTTAGATGATTGCTAACTGATCCAGATCCAGTTTCTAATCTTACCTGGGTGTTGCATTTCAGTAAACGTGCTATCACACTGATCATGTAGCATTCCCTGCCTCACCATAAGAAACATATCTTCACAAAACACAGCAGGTTTGTTGCAGGCTATACATACATTTGTATGCAAAATAGGATGTGATGTTTTTTCTTATTTCAGATGTTCCTGCCTCTTTGATAGATATACTGGATAGAGACTGTTAGAGAGAGGAGACCTGGGTTCTGCTGGTTTTGCCTTTGTCTTGCTGTGTCACTTCCATTCCCTGTGTTCTGGTTTATAAGGTACTTGGAGATACTGTGATGTTAAGTCTACACAACTGGCAAAACACATTTTTCCTCCTTTTTTGGCATAACTAAATTTTTGTACTGCAGACTGAGTCATTTTCCCAATAAAACCCAACTCAGCTCAGAAGTGACTGGAAATTTTATCACTAATGTGAAGCAGCAAAAGGAAGCTCCCTTTTCCATGGACAGGGGTAAGCAAAAATTTAACGATAAATTTCATAGTGAAAATTAGAGCAGATGCTGTGTTGAATATACATTTACATGTTGAGTGCTTAACATCTGAGGAGCAAGATTGTAGTTTACCTGCAATACCACAGTTGGCAGCAACAGGCAGTCTTACTGGCCTGCGTGTTGCTGTCTTTTGCCAGCTGACCTCTCAGTGAAACTCCTTGTGTAGGCTGCTGGTTCTGTAGCAAAGTAGGTGCCCTTATTCAGAGTGAAAGAAAAGAGAGACCCAAGTTGTTGTTTTAAAAGGTATTTGATAAATAAGCAGCTCCCATAAGTTGTATAAGCTCATGTTCATTGTGCCAGTTGCTTAATTTTCTGAAGCAGTCAGGAACAGGGAGGGACAAGAGAGTCCTTACGTGTTTTGGGGTGTTACGCCTTCCCACTGAAGCTAAAGAGTAATTCTGTCATCTACTTTTATTATGGTTGCCGAACATTTGTAAAATACGTCAAAAAACTAGAATTAACTCAGAGAATATATTCTATAGAATTTATTTCTAAAGTAAAAAATCTGATTACTATTTTTTTAAAATGGTAGAAAGCTACTGTTATTTTCAAAACAGAGTCTAGTTCATTAACATGTTCTTTGGTATGAAAAAAAAATCTCAGTATTTGCCTTTTCAATGTTCCCAGTTTTTTTTTATCCTTAATTTTGCTGTTCTCTGTAATTACTGTCCATGTGCAAATTATTAATTGTCCATTCTGTCCAGAAGTGTGAAATTCAAAGCACAAGCATTGAAGTGATGAACAAGTGCAATTTAGTTGTAAAGAAATCTGAGTGAGCACAGGCTCAAGTTCTTTGTACGTGCTTCTTGTTCACCATCTCTTTTCACTCATCAGAGGCAGCTTTTAATTTTGTTGCTAATAGACATGCCAGAGTATTGTTTTCGTATAAGAAGGAAAGTTATCCTTGAGAACTTTCTGCTACCCCTAATAGCTGGTACCAAGGATTTTACTTTTATAAGAACATCCAATTCATGAAATATCTGTTTTGCAGCTTTAGTCTTTTCTTTTGAATTCCTTCCTCCCTTAATCTTAGTGTTTAGCAAAAGTCTGTTGAACAGTAAGGCTTTTTATTAAAATGGAACATGAAGCAACTCTCATGTCCCCTGTGCTATGTATGGTTTATGTTACATTAGTATGTAGATAGATTGAAACTGTGGTGAAAAATAGTCCCCCATTGGCTGAATATGAGAGGCATGATGGAGCAATTCCATGGGGGGGGGAGGTTCAATAGACTCTCCCTTTCCATATACACAAACAAACAGGAAGGAAACCTTCCTGCACTGGCTGCAAACATATGGTAGGAGATCCTTGTTGGCTCCTGGGGCCTGTAGATCCAGGGGAAGAATGTCATTCATGATACAGCACAACCCCACACAGGATGAAAATCCAAAATTATTAAAAGCAGAAAAACATCATTTAGAAGAAGAAAAAGTTTTCTTCAAACTACTGTTACATTTTTTTTTCCAGTTTAAGAAATAATAAATTAAAACCACCCTTTTATAAAACAGAAGTGACTTAAAAAGCAAAAGCTAAAATGTGTATTGTTCTACTGCGGTATAGTCCTTAAAAGTTAGGATAATACCTGCTACACAGAAGGTCCCAACTGACTGGAGAGCTGTATTCATGATGCTCTGTACTGCTGCTTCTCAGTTGAGAAGATCATAGTCCTTCATCCAAAACTGGGGCAAGGGGATTAAAAAAAGAGTCAGAAAGCAAACTTCATGTATTTACTCAATTATCTTAATTTGAATCTTAGCAATGACACTTTACTGAGGTATTTTATGAATTAATGTCAAATAAAACCAAGTCAAAAGAAGTTGGCCTCATATGTATGTTTGCCTGCAAATGTGCACTTTTCTAACAAGCTATGAAGACTGGATTAGCTTTTCTTGATGGACAGGAAAAGTGGTGGAAGATAAAGGAAGCCCACCATTCTAAGAGAAGGATCAAGATAATCCTATGTCTTGAGGCATGGGTGGATACACCCTGGAGTAAGGGAAGGATGAGAAAGGGCAATTTAGAGGAAAAGAAGGCTGAAAGCAAAAGGTAGATCGATGAGGACAAAAGAAAACATTGTATATGGGGGGAAAAAGAAGGAAAAAAAGGAAATTAAGATATCTGCAGAGCAAGGATGGAAAAGTATATGCATGTTCACTACAAGCTTGGCCATATTAGATCATAATAGTAATTTTGTTATTTAATATGTTTTAAAACAATAACGAACTCAGTGCAAACACAGTGTCATTTTTCCATACCAGCTTTATACAGGCAAAATTCAATAAAACACTTTATTATCCAAAAGCATGGGGTAAAAACCATAAAGCAAAGCAACACTGTAGAAGCATTGCTACCATGTCTTTTCTTTGCCTGTGTCAACTGAGAAGTCACATTCAATGTCATTTTATTTTATATATATCTACTCCCAGGCACATACTTCTAATATAACCCCTTTCTCAGATAAAAAGAGACACTAAAAGCAAAAAAGAAATAGATGTTCTTCTTAGAGTTTTAGCTTGGTATTTTCAAATGAGACTTAGTATATTATAGCATCTAATGCCTTGCTGGGGTACTGGGAGATCACTGTAAAGCACCAGCCATCCATTTGTGAGGCTCTGATACACAGATTGAGCAGGAGTTTTCAGCTTCTTGAAAAGATTGCATCATTGTGTGCACTGGCAGCTGGTTCTCTTAAAACCAGAAGCAAGCATGCTGGTTTTTTTCAAACCATTTCACACAAATACCACCACTTGGGTTCTCACATAACAACACCCGTGTAAACAATGCTTAGCAACTGGGCCCTTCTTTTAATTGACTGACTGTAGGCACTTCTATGGAAATGCGTCTGAAGTGTAGTTTGTGAAACATGTTAAAAAAGTGTTTGATGTAAAATAAACGCTAGACATTTAACAGTGCAAAAATAGTTAAAATCTGTAGATTACAAATCTGTTCCTAAGAGCCTCAGCCTGTAATATTGTCTTAGTAAAGTTGATCTTTTAAGTTAAATTGCGTTCTGGTGTAATAATCTTTACAAATAAAATCATTAATACAAATGTACTGATTAATACCTGTTAACACAAGACATGGCAATTGGTTATTTTGAGTTGTTTCCATTTACAGTTAATACATACAGCAGTTGTGGTAAAAACACAAGCAAAACCAACATTTCTTCCATTTTATTTATTTTTGTTATGTTTAAAGTACTTTTGTTGTTTTAACAGATACAAAGTACATAACATTTGCACTGTCTAGTCCAGCCCTGTGTTTTAGGAGGTTCATTGCTCTCTGTATATATATATTTTCCCATAAGAATATAAAATTGCTTTTGAAATGTTTGTTGACAAGTGGTAAGTAAGACACCACATGTTGGATTCAGAAGCATGTTGGATTCAAAAGCTGATGGTCTTTCAGACACGTAATCCATTCAGATGAGACCAATAAAACTGTGGTGTAATTGCAGCTATTTCTTTGAAATTTGTACGGTACTTCTAACTTCACTAATTTTTTAAGAAAATTATGTTGAAAATACGTAACATTTGCCAGTACAAATGATCTTGCATACTAAAATTATGGAGATCTCAACAGTAAAGCAACATATTTAATTGGACTGCTGCTTATAAACTGCTAAGAAGCAAAGGAAGAGAAAGTTTATCTCAAAATGTACATGGAAATAATTTTAAGCTTCATGAACTACACATTTCCTTAATTTCCTTTTTAATTTTTTTCTTAACAAGTTGTAACATCAAAGATGCCAAAGGGTAATATAAGCTACAATAATATTCAACAGAACTTAACCTAGACCTTATGTTGTAATAATTTATTCAAATTAACTGTATTACTATTCTGTATTTATATTTTCAGTATTTATTATGAATGATATGGAATTTGATGTATTTATTGTGGCTTATTATTGCAGTGTATATATTACAAAAATGAGCATTTTTAAGTCTTAACATTAGTTTCTTTGTTAATTAGTGGCACTTGTATCGGCTGTATTTTTATTATATATTGTACAATATATATTGTCCATTTGTTTGCAATGAAGTAAAACAGGTTTCTACATTACATCATGGCTGCAAGTGCATTGTGCGTCTTATTTCTACTATACATTCATGAGACATTCCTCTCATCTAACAGAGCCAGAATCAATACTGCACCTCCTCACCCAGGCCTGCAGAGCCTCTGAAGGCACTCTGAAAGCACAAGCATTTCTCCCATTCCTTATAGTCTGACAGCATGAAGAGAAACAGTTTTGGTTTGGTTTTGGTTTGGGTTTGTTTTCTTCCTATTTTTTATTATTTAATCAGCATATACATATTTAAGAAATTAACAGAAATGCTTTGTTGGGTGTATGTTGCCCTTTAGTAATGCTACTGCCTACACTTTTCATTGGCCAATGGAATAAACTACATGATTCAGCTGTATCTATCATGGTGAATTTAATAATTTTGGTTATAAGTTGATGACAGAATGATTTTCAGCAGCTGTTGGAATAAATTTTGCAACAGCTCTCTCTGGTGGACAATTTCAGTGGCTGTAACTGCATATACAGAATACTGATACAGTTCAGGACAACTGCAGAATTATTTTGAAAACTGCTGCTCATCTTTTTATTCTGATACTTAGTAAGGGTAAGCTCTACATTCGTCAAAGATAAATTATCCTTGATTACGCATTACTGAGAAATTGCATATGGATGAAACATATGTATTTACAAAGCCCGATAAAGATCAGACCTTGTTCTCTAGAGTGTAAAAAAAAGTGGTCACAGGACTCAAGGTAGCATTTGGTTTTAATTTGTTAGGAGTTACAAAGAACGGGATAGGTTAACAGCTGCTATCAGACTGCTTTTTTGCATTGCTGTGAACTGGGGTTAGCAAGCCCTGGAGCAGCGCTGCTAAGTCATGCTGAAGGCAAAAAAACTTTGTACAACAGCTTTCAACATTAGTGTTCTATAATTCAAGACATCAGGATGCCAATTCAGAAGTAAGAAGACTTAATACTAAGTTGATCTGTTAATAGTACTCATATAATCCTGTATTCACACTAGTGTAAATCAGCAATTTCTCCCAAGGTACCAAAACAAATCCTCAGGTATGGCAAGTTGGCAAAGTCCCACTGCAGTTAATGGAGTCATAACCAGGTAGAGCCACAAACAACCAGCAGTGCCTCTTATTCATGGAGCTGCCTCAGAGGCCATGAAGTCCCAGAACATTTAGGACCTGCTTTGTCCTGTTGGGAGTAAGGCTGAGCTGTCCTTGCCTGAAAGAAAGCCTTCTTCAGCACTTGTCTTTACTCTCCTGGATGTATAAGAGAAAATGATGAGATGAAGGTTAACACTTAATGCTGGCTTTACTGGCAACCTTCAGTAGTTTATATAGCTGATTGATGTACAATTCATTACATATGTAATAGTACTTCTTTTTTCCCCTCCATGGGGAAAGAGCATAATAACATTGCTGAAAGTGCATCAAATTAAAAAAGGCAGTAAAAAAAGCAGCTTAAAAAGAGAGCCAGAGACCCTCCTGCAACAGACTGATTTTCAGCATGCTACTTGGGTGAACATTAACATCATGCAGAAGAACTCTAGATACTGTGATGCACTTGAAGAGATTTTAGTTGGTTTTTAGATATGTAATCCAGCAAAAAAAAAAAAAAAAAAAAAAAAAAAAAAAAAAAAACAAAAAAAAAAAAAAAAAAAAAAAAAAAAAAAAAAA
>NDXB01015130.1:0-18858 GCA_002631895.1 Agapornis roseicollis | reverse complement strand
TTTTTTTTTTTTTTTTTGGGGGGGGGGTGATTTTTTTTTTGGTTGGGTTTGTTTTTTTGTTTTGTTTTGTTTTTTTTTCACAGAAGTTACCCAATAGATAAAAGGCTTCAGATACTTATCTAATAGTGGTGGGGCAGTGAATCTTGTAGGTTTGAAAGGAAAGTGTAAATATTTTACAGTGTGCAGGAACCTCTCAGGAATAGATTTAAGTTTTAATAGTGCCTGTAAGCCATCCTTTGTGCCAAATACCAGAATACAATATGAGGCATATTTACTGCAGAGTCACAGTTGCAAATTCATATTGTAGTTCTGTAATAATTATTAAATACTTATCTATTATCTGTCAAATGCAAATGTTTAGAAATATATATACTTCTTATCACTAAAGTTCAATAGTGAGCATGTTTATTGGTAAGAATAGCTGTGGCCCTTTCTACTGACAGGTTCAAATTACAGTTGTCTGACAAATTCCTGAGATTTGGGGAAAAAATATAAAATGGGATTTAAATGAGTACTGAGAAAATTATCATCTTGAAAGGGCAGTTACATGTTTCTTAATGTAAATAATTATCACACTCAGAACAGAGACAGCCAGTCAGACAAAGTGTCCTGGAATAGTGTATGCTGCATTGAAAACTGAAGCATTTTTAACCACTGTAGCACAATGTCAAGGGGTTTAAGGTTTAAAAATCTTATACTACATTTTAGCAAGAATGCTGTAAAATGAATTCAGTATTATACCTTCTAAACCTACAGTTTGTTTTTCATTTCAGTGAAAAAAAAATAATATTGTCAGTTTTATGGGTTTTAATTCAATTTCAGTATGTTAGTAGAGAATCATAGAATGGTTTGGGATGGAAGAAACCTTAAAGCTCATCCAGTTCCAAACCCCTGCCAAAGGCAGGGACACCTCCCACTAGAGCAGGTTGCTCCAAACCCCATCCAGCCTGGCCTTGAACACTGCCAGGGATGGGCAGCCACAGCTTCTCTGGGCAACCTGTGCCAGTGCCTCAGCACCCTTATAGTAGTAAGTAGCCAAGGTTTGTCTGCTTGTAGTGTTAAGCTCTAGTGTGTGTTAGTGCAGTAATAAAAACCAGTTAACAGAGTCTGAAGTTCAGCAAGAGGAGTAAACTGATCCATTTTTCTCTAAAAAAAGTGACTTTTGATATTAATTTTAATCTTATTCAAATGTGATGTTATTTACAGTTAAGCTTAGATGTGTTAATATTTGTTAATTGGAATTGGGTACTGGAGACCTGTGTAGCTGATGGGCTTACTATATTTTTCCACTAGAAGGCCCATGTGAGAACAGTGAGAATACTCAAAATAATAGTGGTTTTTATGCTTAGTGATGAATATGAGGATTTTCAAGGAATAAACTTGACTCACACAAGCTAAAATGAGTACTAGATTACCTCCTGTTAGCCTTTGATGGATAGTAGAATGGTAACAAAGCAAAATCTGCTTGTTTTAATCACGTGTTCATGTTACAGTGATATTTTCAATATTCAGGACTTTCTGCAGGTTTACATGGGGGTCTCTTTTTACATTCCTGTTCCCTTATGAAATACCTAGTTTTAATTGAGTGCCATTAAATTGTTTCTGGTCTACATTTTTGTAGCTTAGTGTAATTAAACTGGTATTAATGAGAATACTTTCATTGTGCTGCAGCTGCAAAAGATAGAATAACTGATACCACATAGCTGACTTGTGCCTTTTTCAGTGTCTAGGTATCTGAACCTAAAGCCAGGCAACACACAGGAAAACCCCGTAGTGCCATGAGTCCTGGATTAAAACTAGAAACAGTGAATAGATTGGTTAGAGCTCAGAAACAGCTCCATCTCAAAAGAGAGGGTGTTCATGAATCCTTCAGGAAGCTTGTGAATATCTTTTGCTTGTATTTGATTGGCTTGTTTGTTGGCTTGTTGGAGGGATTTTACTCATTTCTGCTGCTGAATTAAGATTTTGTTTAGCAATAATAATGTGGATGACAGTGCTGTTGTTTGCTTCCAAATGAGTGCATGACATATCACAGTTTAGAGCATTTTGAATTCCAACTGTAGGATGTTGATGGAAAGGTAGGTGAAGAATTAAGTGGATGAATCACCCTGCATTTTCATAATTAGCCATCTTTCTTTGCCATTTGCATAATGTGGCAGAACTTAGGTTTTTGTTCTTTTGGCTTTTTCAGGTATGAATACAAGCAAGAGTGAGACAGTGAAAGAGCATCCATTAAAACCCTCTCGAAGATCTATGCCATGCCTAGCCCAGAGCCAAACACATCCTCAAAGTCTGAGCAAGCATTCGTCTTTTCTGCAGCCAAATCGTGTGCAGCCACAGCCCCGACCTCAGCCTCTCAGTGCAGGAACATCTACAGCTACAGTGGATGTGGTGTCAGAACGAGGTAGGAGTGTTTTCTCTTTCAGGAGCTTGTTCCAGCCCTGGGAATGAAAGGGATCTATGGGAACGTGACTTGATGTCCTGTGGTGTCTTAAATATAATCTTTCAGTATATAAGGGCATCTGATAAGCTTTGGTTTGTCTAGATGTCTACAGTTTGTTGGAGAGACCTTTCTGGCATCTAGACAGCTGGAAGAGCTATGGTACTAAGCTCTTGAGTGAATCTTTATAATGTTTGAAGTGAGGCTTAAGCTATTCTTTTTTTCCCTTCTTACTGAAAGCAAGACAAGAATGTGCTCCTGTATGTTGGGGAATAGCGTAAAGGTTTCTGTGGTTTGTTCAGAAGAGAGAGAAAAAATAAATATGAGGCTTTTGTCAAGAAATGTGTTTAAGTATGAACATGTAGAAGCAGTTGCATTCATTCATTCATGAGCAGAATCAGGGAAGGTTAGTATGGAGAGAGTCACTGACAGCTTTAAAAAGTTTAAAACTTCTTACTTAAAAAATACATGTGAATGCTGGTATGAATATTGCATTTATTTCAGCTAAAGTGATGGAGACTTTGGAAAACAACTTGCTGAAGCTGTCTAATACGGAATATGATGATCCGTTTTTAGGTAAGTTTGTGTTTGAACTCAAATGATAAATTAATGATTCTTCGCTTACACTTGCAGTACTTAAATGTGGAAAGACAATACTTTCCCTCAACTGCCAGGTTTTTTGAAAGTGAAGATTAAATGTGACTAAAGAAATACATGCTATTTTAGATTTCCTGATACTTTCTCACCTTTTGGACTAATAGTAAATAGAGATTAAAGACAGAGAAGTTGGGTTTTTTTCATACATTCAGTGTAACCTTTTCCCATAACAATCTTTTCATAATGAAATCACTTGGAATGTCTTTGAAATTCCTTTGAAATCATTATTAGTATGTGCTGGTTATTATTTCTGAATAATAACCATATAACCTGATAATAATAACCTGAATAGTCATATTAGTCAGTATTGTCATGGCTGCAGTTGCTGTGTTGTTGGTTTTGCTTTATATATTCATGTATGTTTGCTTTAGATGCTCATGTATAAAAAGTGTTCCAACCTGCAAAAAACTAAACCTGACAACGCAGAAGAAGAGCTGTAATTGGGGCATATTTGTACCTGCATTAATGCCATTTTGATGCTTTTATTAAGTCAAAGAAAACAAGAAAGGATTTAATGGTTCCATCCTTGCAACTGCAAAATGAATCTGTATATAAAAACACAACTGGTAATTTGCAAGTTCCAAATTTAATTGATTTTGAAATTCCCTGGCCGTTTATTACCCCATTGGAATGAATTACACACAGATACTGCTGCACCTTGCACGATTACTGTGAAGGAACTTTTACTCGCAGTCAGTGTAGGATCAAACTAGTAATTGAATCTTTATGCTGAAGGAGAGAGATGTGCTTTCAGAAAGCTATTTCTGCTCACATCTCACATGTTTTAACATTGATTTCCCTTGACACCCAAAATACATGCTAGTTAAGAGGTTCTTCAAGTTCTTCTAAAGGGGTTGCAGCTGGAAATGTCAGTGAAATTGATAGGTCCTCCAAAACAAAATCAGAATAGTTCCAAAATCATGACACAGACCAAAAATTTGGCATGAAGATTGTTTAAGAAAATCATATGTCTAAGTAAGGTTCCAGTTGAAGCTGCTACACTCTTTCAGTATAATTGGTTTGATTTGGTAGGCAAGCATGGGTACCTGAAAATCTCACTGTTTATCATTTCCTTCAGTTGTGAGGTTTTTTATATCCAGTTCTATGTTTTACTTATTGCTTACACATACATGTGCTGATGCGATTACATGCCTGTGTGTGGCAGAAGTCTTTCTCGTAGTGAGTGATGCACTGCTTTTCATTCACATGACCTAATTTTAACCTGGAAAGAAACACAGAGGGGGCTCAGTGACTGAGGAAAAGATAGATGAGTATCCTCAGCAAACCATTGTATTAAACTTTGGTGTGGCTGTTTCTTCTCTCTGACTTCAGGTATGCTCTTTGAAGAGACAGATTTTACCCTGAATCTGGAGGGTTAAAAAAAGAAAAAAAAGGAATCTTGCTGCTTGAACCTTGATCACCAAATAGGTGAAAACGCTGCAGCACTACTGCTTCTTAGTCAGTACTCAGGCATTTTGATTGAGTTTGCAAAATCTGCTGATTAATAGCTATCATCTTATTAGTGAACTTTCCAAACTGCTCTCCTGAGAACCTGAAAAGAATGCTGAGTTAAGTGCATGTGGTGAATTTTTAATTAAGCTGCATCATGGAAGTGTACATAAAATAGGCCAAATGGCTTTTTCCTGTTCCAGAATTGTGGCTTTTTCCTCTTCCAGAATTCTCTCCATAGACAAATTGTTGTCTTGTGAGAAAGGGATTAACAAGCATCATATAAAAGACTTCCGTGGAAAGTTTCTCTGTTGTTCTAGTCGACTGTAGATAAGGACATATATCTATTTAACTTATAAAGTAAGAAGATAATGTTTTGCACCTTTGTTACTGCTAACACAGGCAGATGGGGTCAAGGATGTTATGGACTTACATTATTTATCCTCTGTCAGTTTTAGGTGGTAAGTAATGTTTCTAATTTGAAGAATCAGGCAATTCAAAGAACGTTACATGCATTGAGGTTCTGCAACATATTTACACAAGCTATGAAGTTTCAGATGGAATGCTTGGTGCTTAGCTTAAGCTATTCCACCTATTGAAGGTTATGATCAGGGCTTTTTGATTTACTAGGGTGGAAATTGCCTACTGCTTGGATCTGGACATTAAGTAAAACATTATTCCTTACATGTCTCAAAGTGGTCATAGAATTTGGTGTTCAGACCAGAGAAAAAATCATGTTGTTGCTTTTGCTTCCTTGAAAGTTGGGTTTTTTTTCTGTATATTTGCATTATGGAAGATATAGAGTTCTGGTTAAAGTGACCTTTGTCACTTGCTCTGACTTGAGTTCACAAATTAAACTGGAGTTGCCACTTCACCAAAGAATGTTAATCCCTCCAGCTCTACTGCAGTTTATTTTAATATTTTTACTTATTAAATGAGTGAAAGATTCCTGCTTTTTGGCTGTTATAAAAATGTCTTTTTACCTAAGAACTCCAAGAGAGGAATATGCCTGCTAACCAATATAATGTAATTAGTGAATAACTAATTACAGTAAATTTATTCGTGACAACACAACACAGTCATTTTTGTCAGCTCATTTAGCTGTAAGTAGCTAGCTAAATCCTATAAAGCATACACATGGAGGAATTTTCTGAATAAGCTTTTTTGACGAGAACACTCCAATTTGTCAAGACCTTTCCAGGATTATTTATACAAGGTTGGGGGGGGGGGCAGGATTTCTGCCATGGGTGAGACCACTGCAGTGCAACCAGTACCCTTCTGCTGAAGCTGTGTTAGGGAAGAGGGAAACTAAGATTTGTTCCGATTACTGAATTGTACCAGAAAGACCATCTTCATAACATGAAGTTACAGACTGTCTTGAGGCGATACTTGGATTTTTTCCCTGAAAGATGCCTGCAGTTTTTGTTCTAGTATGAAATGTCAAGACTTCAGAATAATTTTCATAGGCACAGTAAAAGTATTTCCTGTCTAGGTATATAGTCTTTGATGCCAGATGTCAAAGATGATGCTGATGTGAGATGACAGAGGCATCCCAGCTAAGTATCAGTGTATTATTTTAGGTAACGTGAATATACCTGGGATACAGGATTTACTTTGACAACTCTCTCATATTGATGAAATAGTCACAAATATCTAAAAGGCATATATTTAGCAAAACAGGAAAAACGTTTTTTGTCCTTTTTTAGAATTGTTAAGATCTTTTAAGAAGTAAATACATGAAAAATTAAAATACTTGTGTTGTATTTGTGGGTACATGTAAATTCGTGTTACACAAGAATTGGACGTTAACCTCCGAACTCATTTGTGCAACAGTATAATTCCAATGTCATCCATGTTTTGATACATTAGACAGTCACACCAGTGACACTCGGAGATTTGACATTCATTCTGCCAAAGGGAATTCAACCTTCTATTTTTCAAAGTCTTTTGCCTATGGATACTTGCTTAAAACCATCAATGAATAACATAGATGCATATTGATATTACATTTTGGTTTTACTGTACTTTGATTTTCTTCTGAAAGACATGACCAGCAATTACTTTGATTGTGCCAGGTTTTAAATGACATAACTTTAACTTCAGTTGCTAAACTTGTATCTTTCCTGGAGCTACCAATAATAGCTCATGGCTTTAGTTGTAGCTGGAAAAAAGAAGTGGGGCATAATTTGTTCCTAGTAGCCACATAGTAGCTACAGGGAGTCACGTTAATAAATTTGGTTTCCTCTAGACCTCTTTTTTTATATCAGTCCTAGCAACATAAAAGAATTTGGCATACATTAAAGTTAACCAATGAGTTAGATAATCTAAGAGCTGCTGCACTGGTGTATGAACACTTCTGTGTGTACACACATGTATAAAGAAACATTAATTGGTATACTTTTAAAATGATGCTTGATTTCCCTTGGAGGCCATCATATGTGTAAATGGAGAGAACCTTCTCTTTGAAAGATCACAGAGTTGGCTGGCCATCTTTTCTAAAAGAAATCTGAATGTAAGCAATTTTGATGAAGGTTATTTGTTAGTTGAAGGTTATATGAAGGTTAGTTGAAAAATCCTCTTTACTAATCTGTTAAAATTATAGGAGGTGGTTACAACATACCTTTTTGGAGCTCTGAGTTTGCTTTAGAAATCAGTTGAATGATGTTAAAAGAATTTAGCAGTTTTTCATTGAAGTACTCGAGTTAAGATGAAGGGAATTTACATCATTTGCAGGAGACTTTGCTTTACTTTATTTCAGTAATAACTCACATCTTCTAGGAAGAGTAACTTTTTTCTTGCCACAACTGAGACAAATGCTCTCTTCTAATGCATGGTGCAGGTGAAAAGGAGCAGTGTAAGGTGTGAAAGCTCACAAAACCAGTAAATAATAAACACTGAATGGTCAGAGCTTTTCTCAAATTATCCGTTGGATTTAGCAAAAGGATTAGAAGGACAGTGGCAGTATTCAGACTGATACATTACATGGTTTTCCATTTACTACATCCCTTTCTGTTGTTAAAATTATTATCATTGTTGTTGCCAGGTTTTGTTTCCTTTTTTTTATGTTCAGTTTTAAGCACTGTGAGCCAGATTTGCAAAAGGAATTTCTTATTATAATTCAGATTAATCATAGAATCCCAGACTGGTTTGGGTTGGAAAGGACCTTAAAGCTCATCTAGTTCCAACCCCCTGCTATGGGCAGGGACACCTTCCACTTCCTCTGGGAAACCTGTGCCAGCACCTCACCACCCTCACAGAAAAGAACTTCTTCCTTATTAATGCCTTTAAAAGTCCAGTTTATAACATACATGGTTGGAATTAGAGGATCTTAAGGTCCATTCCAACCCTAACCATTCTATGATTCTGTGCCTGAGGCATTGAGATTTTTCAGGAGTTAAGCCATATTGGAAATCCATTTAGACCAGGAGAATGACTTGTGAATGTGATTGATAATCTGCTTGTAAACTTAAAAATCCAGTTTGCTCATTCTAAACCAAGTAAGTATAGAAGTAGCTTTCTGCATGTGTAAGTAGCTTTCTGCAGACCCTACAATCAGAAACTAGAGGATCTGCCCTAATTGTTAGGCTGAAATACGTAAATTCAAATAAGATGTAAAAAATGAGTAATGGCTAATATAACCAATACAAATTGGCATTCAGGGTTTAGATCTGAGTTTCTGATTTTAAGTTATTTGACAAATAATCACTTAGTAGCAAATAAATCAAAATAATTAAATTATTCTGTTTTCAAGTCTTTATTTTTTTTATTATTTTGTGAATTAGATCAATTATGAGGGATTTATGCATAGTAGTTAATTCTCCTTAGCATGAAATGAAATCCTTCCTACATAGGAACTTGATAATGAATGATGTAGTTCAGAATTTTCCTGCAGCCTTATAGTCTTTGTGTGTTGTGGTTCTAATTATTACAAAGCTTATGTATAAGAAACTCCCTTAATTACATGCCATGAAGCAACATAGTAAACTGAGAAATTAAGACCTGAATCATAATTAACAATCCAACAAAGTATCAGCATGGCTGCTTTATCTTTTTATTACAGAAGGCCTTGAAAGTGAATTTTGGTTAAGTGATGTTGTGATAAACTGAAATGGACAGAGTAATCTATGCAATGCATACAATATTAACATGAAAGGAAGGTCTGAAAATCACAGAGGATATGACTCCAGAAAGAAACATGATGTTTTCATTGTGACTTTTAGAATCATTTGTTCAGAAGCTTGTGTTCCTTAGGCAATACCTGTAAAAGTAAAGGCTGTCACATCTGTTCTGTGTTGTGAGATGTCTGAAAAGCTGTGTTCGTCAGTTTTTCCTGTACCTGGTCTGTGAGAGAATGGTCCATCTTCCATGTTAGAGCTTGTTCCTGCCTGGAGAGCTGGCAGCATGGCTGGAGAAGCTGTGATCTATTATGAACATAGTGCTTTTCAAAACGTAGTAAGGATTGGTCTTTGGAGTTAATACTGAGGTTCAAAATATCATTTGATCTGCCTGTTGTGGNTTAGAGCTTGTTCCTGCCTGGAGAGCTGGCAGCATGGCTGGAGAAGCTGTGATCTATTATGAACATAGTGCTTTTCAAAACGTAGTAAGGATTGGTCTTTGGAGTTAATACTGAGGTTCAAAATATCAAAGTGCTTTAGGCATTTGATCTGCCTGTTGTGGTTCTGTACACCCTCTTAACTCCTCCAAACAGCCATAATAACTGACTCCCCTTTTTAAAACTTTAGAAATACTCTGTGTAATCATGATCACTGTCTGAAAGGTCATGAGAAATTGTACATTAACAAAACCCTGTGCTTGTCTGTTGTGGTAGCTTTTTGATACCTAAACACACATACATGGGTAACTGAAAAACCTTTCATGTTATGCACATAATATAGTATTCCAGGTACACAGCAGAATAAAACAAGATGTAAATCCATCACAATGCCACTTATCCAGGTGTCCAGTGATATCCTTCTCCAGGTTATTTGTTGTTTCTAGAACTAAAATTAGGACAAAAGGGGATTAATTTATTGACCAATAATCTCTTCCTATGAAAGATTTTCAAGGCCCATCTGCAAATGTGTAAAGCCTTAAAGAAGTGAGTCAGGAGTCATCATATCACTGTTTGTGAAACAGAAACTATTTAGGAATAATCTTAATATTAATTTTCCCCAAGTATGACACATTGCAGTTGAGGAATACTTGCTTTTCTGTGCCAGTTATCTGAAATATATTGGTGGATTGCATGTTACGGGTGCTTTTTTTCCTCTGTTATAAATAAAATGCACTCTTAGCCCTTAGGCAAGTATGATGGAAAGAGTGGTAGGCAAGCATTTAAGACCCAAAAATGGAAATGTGAAGTGTGGACCTAGAAATCAATATTTGAACAAAGTGCTTCTGCATAGTGACATAAAAGACTTCCAGAGCTGAATGTTTCTACTACATTTTATCCTAGAAGTGCCCTTAGGGCAAATCTTAATGTCATGTATCAAGCATAGCAAAATTGTATGTCACCAAGCGTAGATAGGTTTTTGTGATGTGTGAAGGTTGAAGTCACTCATCATGTCTCCGTATTACAAGATAGCAAACCAAAGCAACTACTGGGATGGAGAGGTCTGTTATCTGCTTGATTAATGCTTGAATCTTTTTAAAATAACTTTATTCTTGAGTGTGAATCCAGAGTGAGGGTGTGCATTACTTAGTTACATATTCAGCTGTGCTCACAATTATATATGTATAGGTGAATCTGCTTTAAGTACATACCCAGTTAAAGAGAAGTCCTTGACTTACCGAATAATGGAGTTTGCATTGTCTTCGCTGAAATATGATTCAGTCTCTGCCTCTGGAATTAGAAGCTGTAGTCTTTTTCTCTGATTTAATATCCTCATCTTTATTTAAAATTCAGCCTTTAATGATTTTTTTTAAAATACAAGTTTTTATTTGACAACACTTCAAAAAGCTCTCAACTTACACAAGTTTTAATTGACATAACTTGATAACTCAAATACATCAGCAAAATGGCAGTTAAAAGGCAAAGCCAAATAATGGAGATTGTGGAGGAAATAATGGCAGAAAATAGTGTTACTTTATGGACAAATATACACAAGTATAGAAACTGCAGTTATTGAAGAAAGACTTAAGGAGTTAAATCACTGTCTTGTGATAAGCTTTGGTGGTGCTAGGAACAATCAGCTCAAGTTAATTTAGGTTCTGTAAGTTTAACAGTATGTAATTTTGGCTTGATGGGTGGGAAAATTAAGGAAGAGAGACTTTCTTTTTTAATAAAGGTGGTGGATACACTATTACAGGACAAGCACCCCATCATAGAAAAATACAAATCCATAGTCAGTGCTGTTGGTCACAAAGCTTCATTTCTGCTTTTTTCTAAACCCAACTTGTTTCATTCTCTGTTCTTTAAAAATTTTAAAACTAATCAAAAGAAATTTCAAAAGGGTTCAGCTTAAGGAACAAAATGAGCCATGTAAAACACACACTTTGCAAATGTTCTTTCTAACCTTTTCTGGTATAGAGATCTGTAGTTATCCATTGAATTTTTACCTTGAGCATAATGATTTATATTATAGACTTTTCTAAAATACATGCTGCAGAAGAGGTAAGTGTCACTAGTCTATTCAAAGTATCTGCAAAGCACACTTAGGTGTCCTGTTAACATAAATGTCTCAAACTACATGCATATTAAGAAAAATGCACTTTTTGAAGATAATTATAAAATATGGATTAGGTGCTGTGTCTCTCAGACAGGTATAATAAATGTTTATACAAGTGCTGTGTTTAAATGCTATGTTTTAATCTTCATTCCTTCTTTCCTCCCTTTTTTACTTTGTGGGACATTGCTTTAGGTGCATGGAATAAGTAATCAGCTGCTCAGAGACTTAGTAAGAAGTACTGTTCAATTTTATATAAGAAATGCACCACTTTAATTCTAAATGTATTTTTATGGGGTTCTTTGTTGCTAAAACCCTTTCGTGCTACGTTTCAGACAGACATAGCAGGTATCTCTAGGTGGAAGGTGGTAATCTTTAATTTTTTCTAATGGAGAATACATGCTACACTTCAAAGTTGTGTCCTTGAAAACATAAAAAAAGCTTAGCAGGTAAGAATATGTTGACTGCTAAGGGAAAGGCTTTAAAAAGTTGAAAAAAAATTAGTTATTTTTGAAAAGGTTTTTTTTGGGGGTTTTTTTTGGGTTTTTTTTTTTTTTGAGTATTAGGTGTACTCATAGTGTCTAATCCACTAAAACTTCCCTCATAGAAATAGACTTTTTAATACAAGTAGTCTTTCAGCTTAAATGTCCTATTTCAGTTCAGTTTTTGTAGTCCTGTCTCTTCATACTGGCTTCTGTTACAAGCTCTTGATCTTTACTAAAGCTTAGAGCTCATCACATCTGGCCATGAGTAAAATCTTGCTTAAGTATCCTGTTTTCTACTTCGTATACCTCCTATGTGAAACCTACTTCACAGTCTTTTTACTGCATTCATTTTTGTGGACCAAAGAGTAACCTGTATACTAAACATTGCTTAAAATAAAATCCCTGAGGTTGGTGCTCTGATGATTAAAACAGGCTATTTCATATATTAAGAAATCCCTCCACAGATGTATTGAGGTTAATATCAAAATCACAAATTACCAGGGCCTCATTTTTGTGTAATCATCATGCAGGTAGCTCAGTTTCAGAAAGAACAGCCCTTGGTAAATGTTCCAGTGTAATGTTCCATCTCAGAAATATTTAGGCTATGTGAGATAATTGTTGTTTGGCGTTTCTTTGCTGTAGTACCTACAATGGAGAATTTAACTGAACAGCTTATTAAAAAATACTTTGTTGTTGCAGATGAGCTTTTATGAATATAAAATTTGGGAATCTCAAATTTGTGGTTCCCACAGCAACCACAACTTGTTTCTTGGCATCTATTTAGTATTTAGAATAATTGGGCTAAATGGTGTTCCAAGTCCCCCTGACTTTTCCCATGTTGATGTGAAAGCTGAGATGAGAACTCCACTCAGTATTTGTGGATAGCTTTTTTGTCTGAATATCTATTTTCAACTTGTCCAAGATATAATTATGTGGGAATAATTATTCCATTTTTTTAATCTTTAAACTATTTTTTCAAGACTACCCATTTTCCAGCATTCATTATAACTTACATGATCCAACGTTGCACAGACATTACCCCTCATTTTACCCCTGCTGGGTATGTATGGTAAGTACTGTCATGATTTTTTGATGGAGAATGTGCAAGGAAGTTGCATGTCTGGAAAATGTCTCCCTTCAGAAAGGGGCTGTAGAGTGACTCAGAGACTTGAGTCCTTCTAACTTGCCTGCAGTAATGATTCAGTGGAAATTTAGTCTGTGAGAGTGGATCTTTGTAAGCTTTGAGGATAGGCTTCAGTCATCTGCAGCTCTCCTTGGATACTCAAGTTGTAATAGAAACTTCTGTTGAGCAATTAAAAATGCAATGCAAACTCTTTCTTCATGGTGTTAACTGTCTTTTACCACTGATAGGGACACCTCTTAAAATGTGTTCTTGAGTGGTCACTGCAATACCCTAATATGCAAATTTTCAAGTATTGTATCCAAGTATGAGCAGCATGAGTGTAGGCCCATGAGGCATTTTTATTGCTTGTTTAAATTTCAAGCATAAGAGGTTACTCAGGTCTGCAAGATGCACCTTCCTATTTGGTAACATGTTCTGAGTCTGGACAAGTGTAAGTCAAGCACAAAACCATTTGAATATTTGCTTTATATTGTATCGGGGTTGGGTTGTTTGGGGTTCTTTTAGGTACTGTAAAGAATGTTGTGGGCTTTTTCAATGTGAATGGTAATAGAAATGTTTCTATAGGCCTTCTACTAAAAAGAGAAATCACCTCTAGCTTAAGACAGAGATGATGACATTTCAGTAAAAAACTTTTGCAAGAAGGGATAGACTAAAAGCTATTAAAAAGTGGATAACTAAAATGAATATTCAACTCTGGCTCTAACAGTACTGTTAGCTTCTGTCTTCTGTAACCTAAAATGAGTCCACTGTTTTCTTCTGGTTTTCCTTCAGGCATAGGAAAGGAAAAAGACACATACACAGATGATTCAGAACATGGAAATTATGATGCTCGTACAGATCAGTCATTGCTTCTTCAAAACAAGCTTACTAGGCAGAAAACAGAACCTCGGACCAAATCATCTTTAAAGGTAACAGACACAAACCTCTATTAAATCGTATCAATTATCAGAATGTGCTTAAATATTTTTAAGATATAATTTTCAAGGTATTAGGTAAATTGCATCTTAAATGAGCATTTCATGTAAAAGAAATACTATAGGAATATTATAGTTTGACCTGCAGAATCAGCGAATGGAATTCTCTGCACCAAAAATGACCAATATTATATAGAACCTAGGGTTTGAATGGTTTCTATCAACTAAACTAAAGCTAAAAGGCAGTGGACTTTTTTCAAAAAACTTGTATTGCAGAGAATGTAAGACCTAGGTTTCCCAGCATGGTGTGAAATTCATATCAGCTGGGAGGCCTCAGGAAATTATGAGAGTTTAGAAGAACTATGTCCATGTAGTGAATAATCTAAAGGGTAGGATTCTCCATGTAACCGAAATCCAAATGGTATCTTTCACAGTGAGTGAGAGATAAAATTCACTTGTGTACAGGAGAATGTAACAGTATTTTCGGGACCCTCAACTAAAGCACTGGAAAAGCCATCTTCCATGGTAAAACTGACATGTTATCTTCCTTAGGAGTTACCTAATCACAGTATCCATCATAGTGATTTCCTACAGCACATTGTCCTCTGTAATGCTAAAGAATTAGGATGGATTGTCATTTCAAAACATGCATTTTTTGTTATTACTCTGCTCTGGAAGACCCTTATTTGTCCTTTACATTAAGCATAATTGCTTGTAAATGTGTGGCCAACAGCCTAACCTCAGGAAATATTTTAATTCTTCATGCACTGGAAGTAGCGTTGCTCAGCAGCCCAATTTTTACCAGTGATTCTCTGATGTTTATTATATAAAGACATGAATAATCCCACACTACAAATCCAGAGATTCTTAAATTGCTTTAAGATTCTGTGCTTTACATACAATGTATTCTTCAGTGGGCCTTTATACAGCTCTGTCATCTCTTATGCCTCTTGCAGTTTGTGACTTTGAGCACTGAATGCACTTTTCACAAGAGTCGTGTAACTGTTGTAAAGCTTGTTCTCATCATACTGATCACCATTCCTACAGGAATTCCTGTACACAGGTGCACTGATGGGATCTTCCAGACTCCATTTCATGGAATAGTTTTAGAAAAACTTTTTTAGAATATCTATCTAATAACTTAAGATAGTTTATAGGTAATTGTTCTTACAGATCAGAAACCTGGGACATGAAAATATAACTTCAGTAGTGACAGAAAAGGGTTTTATCATGGTATCATAGAACGGTTTGGAGTAGAATAAACCTTAAAAGATCATCTAGCTTCAACTGCCTGCCATGGGCAGGGATACTTAATATAAACCATTGCAATAAGAGTTTTTGTGGTTACAGATATATCTTTTTTTTGGTTTTTTGTCTTTTTCTGCAAGGTTAGCTGAATAAAGACAGGAATAAGAACGGATGTTCGTATTTGATTTTGTTGATTAATTAGACAAAGCCTTTTACGTTACATGTGGCCTAAATGACAAAAAAACAGCGCAGAATTTGCAGTGTTTAGAGTGTTACAGAGTATGAAATATTTTTAATAACAGGGAAGGCCGCTACAGAGAAAATCTAGTAACAGATAATTTCTGTATAGTGACAGGCATTTCTTTGTGCTAAAGCAAAGTATTTTTTATAGTTTTGTATAAAATATAATATGACCACTAGCTGTGTTTTCTCCAAGCCTTGCATTCAGGACTGATGCAAAGTTTATAGGAGCAACTAAGCTAACTTTCTTTCAAAGTTTAAAGAGGAGCCTTGTATTTGTAAACAAAAATGTGCTTTTTATGGTTCAATCTCCTGCCCTGACATACTGAACAAAGTACTTCAGAATTTAAAATCAGTCTCCTGAAGCCATGTCTAGCTTTTAGCATTGACAGCTCCTTGTGCAGCCCCAGCCTCTTCACTGGTGTTGTGGTGCAAAAGGCAGAGAAGGCCTTGGCTCCGTGTAAGCACTGCTCAGCAGGAATGAAAACATCCCTGAATTATTAACACTGTTTTCAGCAGAAATCCAAACCATAGCCCCATACCAGCTGCTATGTGTTAGAAAAGAAGGTTACTATTTTTCCTGTGGATTATTGTACAAGTCTTTGTGGTAGTTAGTGTAAGATATCTAAGGGAAACATCTTCCCAAAATGGATATAAAACTAGCAGAAGCAGACATCTAATTCTTTTTGAGACTGCTGAAATCACAGAAGACTGCTCTACAGCTTTACAGCTGGTAAGTACTCTCATATATTTGGAAAAGGAACTGATCAATTGCAATAAAAAAGTCTTCTCAGTCTGACCAAGAATCATTTAGTGTTTCAGATGGCACACATAAAGTGTCTCTTTCCATAAATCTGGTTTGTATTGCTGCAGTTTAAAAGCTTTAGAAATATCAGATAATTTTGAGATAGCATCTGGAGGCCAGCATTCATCTTGACAGTTACCTGCTTTTCTCATTTCCTTGATGGCTAGTGTAAGCTAGTATCATTTAAGAATCAACAGATCCCATAATGAAAAATTGTGAGTTCAGACCCATGAAAGAACTGTGTTCCTTATCCATCTCAGACATCTTCTCGTCACCAACTGCTGCTGAGATTGTGTAGTAAGTATAATTTCATATATGTATTTTTGCCAGGGGGATCTCACACAGAGGAATGATGCCAACAAGTGGCTACTCCGCAAAGTACCGAATGAGTAGTATCTGCTATTGCAAGGGAAATGTAGAAATGAGAAGGTTCCTGACAGGAAAGTTGATGTTTGAAATGTTCTAGTTTCACTAAGAAAGGAAAGGAGGCTTAAATAGACTCTGTCACTTGAATGGAAGGCAACATTTGTACAGAGAAGCTGTGAAGTCAGTAGCAATTAATTCTTTTCTGTACCAATTATGTCACATGTATAGCAGCAAGATAGGAATATTTGAGAAATGACACTTCCATTTCCTTTCATCAGCTTCATTATTGTTATTCTCACTGATGATTTCTTTTTATCAGTTTAATTTTTTATCTTGGTAGTGTCTTTTGCTGTCTGGTGAGGTAAAGAAAATATTTGGAACAAAGTTGAGATGTTATCACTAGGGGTTCAGGAACTATAAAGAAACTGCCTAAATAGCAGCCTAGTATACTGCCTTTTGTGTCTGGAATAGCTTGGTGTTGGATAGTATCTGAAATGATTTCCCTTTCCTCTTTCAGTCTCTGGAAATGTTCTTTAACTCCTCAGAACATCTTATGAAAGCAATTGGCCAAAGCATATGGAGAATTGTATCTAATGAGTTGGACATGGTGCTAAAAATTCATTATACTTTAAGCAAAACTCAGAATGTTTGGTGTAGATTATTACAATGATTATTAAAGAATAAATCTGACTGAAAAATGTGAAATATATAGTTTAGGCATTTTATTGGATTCTTTGTGATTTTAGACGTATCCCTCTCTCTCCTGCAAAACATGTTTTTTGCTTACAGAATGTTATGGTAGTTTTAAAAAATAGAATAAATTAAATGTAATATCTGTGGAATAAAAGCATTCTTCAGTCTTAATATTTTATCTGTCTTCCACACATTTACAGGAATTATTTTCTGGTTTCATGTTTTCCTGTTTAAGTCCATAACTTTCAGAGTTGCACAGATTCGTGCTGTATATTCTAATCCTGTCTATTTATTAGTAGTTTCGCATATAATATTTTACTTGCAATCCTGCTCCTGCTTTCAGTGGAAGTCAGGCATACACACTGAAAGAGAGGGTTTGGCAATAAAATTTTTCAGTTTATATATAAGACCAAAATGTTGTGAGCTGACAGCAGTGTACTGGAAAGGAGAATAACAAAGGGAGCTTGATAGATAAGGAGCAGTCCACAAATGCAGTCTAATATCGCAGAAGTAAATAAAATTCAAAAGGAATGATAAAAGATGAAATCGTTTTACCAGAATAGATTGACATGGTAAAGCACAAAAAAAGTTAACTTCATGTTTATGCTTTTAGTGCATGGCTGTCATCAGCTGTGAGATTTTGTTAAAAACAAGCAAACAAAAAGCCCCCCGACATTAAAACCTCAGGAGATGCAGGGAAAGTAGTGAGTAATTTTATCATAATGGTGAAAGGTTTTAAAAGTAAACATGTAAAGAAAAATGTCCAGTGGCCATGTCAGTATGCTTCTTATTAAGAGTAAACAGAAGTGGTTAAGTATGAGAAATGAGAAGCCTTCTCCTGTCTCCAAACATCATCCATTGCTGCTTCTTTATACAGTAACACAGAACAGACTTATGCTCAAAATTTTGCATAAGATCACCTAAAACCATTACTTTCCTGAAGCAAAATATACTTTTTTGTATTATATGGAAATGGATTTTTCATTCTTACTCTGTAGGGCTGAACAGAACAGAAACAAACAAGATGCCCCCTGTGAAGAAGCTAAAATAAATGCTAATTATTTTGTTAGTATGGTCAGATGTTTCTGAAAGTCTTCCTCTGTGCTCAGAAGACAGCTAGGTTCTGCACAGTACAGTGTTGTATACACTGAAATGCATTAGCATGGTTAACTATAGCAGCCTGTCATATTAACCAGTCTTTGTTGTCTTTGATGCCCAAGGTAGTTTGGATATCTTTGCATATGCAAATATGTCCCCGATTTTCTTTCCAAGGTTAGTGTGCTCATGGGCAAAACAAAGAAAACCCAACCCAAAATCCAAACAAATTTCCTTAAAATCAATTGATCTATATTTTTGGAATTAGGAAATTGAAAGGATGAACATAATAAATGTATTTCTGGCTTATCCATTCCAAACCCCTTCAAACACAAGACAATTGCCAACTTAGTTGTGTGCTTAGGAAATTTCTCATCAAGCACATCTTAGGGTAGTCTTAATTGGAGTATGATTTCTAAAATGTAAAAAATACCTAGTGCTGTTTTAATATCTTTTAGAATATTTTCATGGCTAATTGGGGAAAGGGACCTGGGGGTCCTGGTGGATGGGAAGATGACCATGAGCCAGCAATGTGCCCTTGTGGCCAAGAAGGCCAATGGCATCCTGGGGTGCATTAGAAAGGGTGTGATTAGCAGGTCAAGAGAGGTTCTCCTCCTCCTCTACTCTGCCTTGGTGAGGCCGCATCTGGAATCTTGT
>NDXB01015127.1:0-40100 GCA_002631895.1 Agapornis roseicollis | reverse complement strand
GAGCTGTTGGAACAAGTCCAGAGGAGGGCCACGAGGATGATCAGGGGAGTGGAGCATCTCTCATATGAAGACAGGCTGAGAAAGTTGGGGCTGCTGAGCCTGGAGAAGAGAAGGCTTCATGGAGACCTCATAGCAGACTTCCAGTATCTGAAGGGGGCCTATAGGGCTGCTGGGAAGGGACTCTTCATTAGGGACTGTAGTGACAGGACAAGGGGGAACAAAATTTAANAGTTGGGGCTGCTGAGCCTGGAGAAGAGAAGGCTTCATGGAGACCTCATAGCAGACTTCCAGTATCTGAAGGGGGCCTATAGGGCTGCTGGGAAGGGACTCTTCATTAGGGACTGTAGTGACAGGACAAGGGGGAACAGGTTCAAATTTAAACAGGGGAGGTTTAGATTGGATCTAAGGAAGAAATTCTTTCCTGTGAGGGTGGTGAGATGCTGGAATGGGTTGCCCAGGGAGGTTGTGAGTGCTCCATCGCTGGTAGTGTCTAAGGCCAGGTTGAATGAAGCCTTGGGTGGCATGGTTTAGTGTGAGGTGTCCCTGCTTATGGCAGGGGGGTTGGAACTGGATGATCTCGAGGTCCTTTCCAACCCTAACTATTCTATGATTTTGTAGGATTCTACTGAAGAAAAAGGACTCGTCAGCCTCTGGCTCTGCTTTCTAAAGAAGAAGCAGGTTTTGAAGTGTTTGCATCAGGATGAATACAAAGAGAAGGCTGCTCTGTGTGCAGCCTGGACAGTGATGCAAATGCAGTTCACATTTTCTTAGCTCCTTACAGGGTTTCTGTTTGTGTGTGTTTTGAATCTGTCTTGTATAATGCAGGAATGCGTATTTCTAAATTTTTTTCATTCAGGACATGAAAATTTTGCATTTTTAACATGTTTTCTAATCTCTGTTGCCATATTTTTAATACAAAGAAACAGTGTGGAGAGGAAATCACACAGCCAATTGCTCTTGTTTTAGCTTCAGTTGTGAACTTTCATCCAGTTTTGCTGTAGAAAACTGGCTTGTTTCATGCTGTTTCCATTGGTAGGCAGTCTAGAAGTTTTGTGTTGTGCTGTGCAAAGCACACAGGCTCTTTACTGTCAATATCATATACCAAAGAAACACTGGACGTTCTCTTAGCTTAGACCCACATTTGATGCAGATACAGGATTGTGTTGTTGCAATAATATTCATCAGTTATGACACCATGTTGCCACTTTTTACTATTAGAAAAACCTCATTTCGAGCTAGTTTGATGAAGTCATGCAGTCTGCACACTACATGCGTTTTAAACCCTATTCTATTTTACGTTGATGGTGGGTTGTTTCTCGTTTACTGAATGCCAAGAAGCTGATTTCTTTTCAGTGCGGAAATGCCCACAGCGCAGCTGGTGGCTCGCTTGTAAAACTGCAGGAGGTGCGATACTGACAGAAGCGTTTGTTAGCAAGTGCTCCTCCACTTCCTCTGCCTTGCGGTATGGATGACATAAACATGGGTTTGTTCAGCGAGGCTTCCAACGTATGGTTTACATTTCCTATAGCTGGGACATTGTACTTCTCCACGGAGTAAATTAATGTAAAAGCATCCTCCCATCCCTCCCACAGGGAAGACTTCCAGCACTTCCCTGTTGCTTCCCTGTGGTGCTGCAGCTCATAACAGGGGCACGGCAAGGCCATGGCAGGTGATGCACAAGCCACATCCCTGTCACCAGGCAGTGTCCTGAATCTGTGAAACCCTGCCCTGGGGCTGGCTTACCCGGCCATCTCATGGAGTATTTTGGGGTGGTTCTGCTCTGTTGCTCTTCAGGCCAGCTATGGCTGCCTCCTGTCCCCAACAAGGATGGGGTGGATAAGGAGTTTTGGTACCTGATGCCTATGTATCAAAGTGAGCTCCATGTCAGGGGTATTGGCTCATCATCATGTCTCCAGCACCACCCCCCCCCCGTGTATGGCAGCTCTTTGGGGATGGGGATCTGTTGTCAATGGTTGAATTTTTTTTAAGCCAAAGGCCCTTAACTCTGCACTCACTGTATGCATGTTGTTAGGCAAAGTCCCTCTCAGGCCTACCCTTTCTGATTCCCCATTTATTTCCCGCTGGACCCTGCCATATAAATACGTTTGGGTTTTTTGTTTTTAATAGGCATTTCAGTCACATTTTCATTGCTGCCTCTCATGCTACCTTGAAACCCTTAAACATCAGGCCATGATTCAGCTTTGTACACTGTCATTTACTTTACTAGGGAAAGAAAAACCCAACACACAAACTTCTTTAAGCCATATACTTCATGACCGTGTTTTCCAACTACTTTATTTGTCACGCACTGAGAGTGCACACCAGCGCTGCGAGGGCATTCAGGTGCAGTGGGATGGGTCTTTGCTTCATTTTTTGTAACAGAACACAGACCGTGGGTTATTCTTTTAAGAAGTGTTTTGCACATGTGTAGCTAGGGAAGAATCGTGTGCACCTTGAGTGCAATCACCAGTATTAGTTTCCCAGGTGGTTTTGGGGAGGGAGGGCAGGAACATTTGTAATTATAGATAGCTGAAGACAGACTGCTGAGTTTACACACCACTTCTGCGTAGCATGAATGCAGGAAGTGCACTTCAGGCCGTGGCTTTCGTCTGCGACCAGTGACCTGGCGTGGCCAATTTGAGCTGCCAAGGAAGAACCTGATGCTGAGAGCTCAGCCCTTTGTTGAGGATCAGGTACCTCCACATGGGCTCAGGTGGGACACCCAGGAGTTGCTTGTCACCGGCAGAAATTTGGGGCCTCTCGGCAACTTCCAAACTAGATGTAACTAAACACAGGCAGTTTGTGGGGTTTTCTAAATTTTATTGTATTATTGCAATAAATCTTTAACAGTATTTTTTTTTAAAGTTGTATATTTATAATTGTTACTTCTGTGTCGTTTGTTTTCAACTGTGCTGGGGAAGTACACAAGCAGTTCCAGCCTTTGAAGCATCACAGGGACCAGACCTGTTACAGTGCAATCGTACAGCGGTGGAGTAAGCAATACCCATTCTAGAAAAATACTTGTACATAAAATAACTGCATCTCCATTGGAGCAGGTACTGAAGGCCTGCAAGACACACACACACACACACACACACACACACGACTTTCCCTATATATACACATGTAAACTGAAATGCTGCTTATGTAAGCCTGGCATTGAACTGCTCCTCTGCTGGGTGACTGTTTCTGCAGGTAGTGAGCCTGCATGCAAGGGAAGATGCTCCTCTTCACAAGGCCATTTCAGAAGGATGGAAGCATGTTGTCTATCTAAGGAGGTAACTACATGAACCAGTGTGCGTCTGAGCAACAAGGATGTGTTGGTCAGCAAGAGACAGGGTCTGTCCCCTGGACATGGTGGCCTGGCAGGCCACAGAGGATAAACAACCCACCCCATCTGAATTCTTTATGGCAGCTACTTGGGTGGAAGGACTGATATCCCATGACTGCTCTTTGTCTGGGCCTGCTGCATGCACATCTGCAGTGGTTCGTTGCCTTGGTCACAGTTGTGGCAGTGCAGGAAGCAGCCTGTGCACAAAGCCAGGCCTGGCTTCCTGAGGTCACTCTGCATAAGTGGTGCCATCAGAAGGAAGTTTCATCCTCTGCTAGCACAGGGCTGTGGCAGGAGCGCAGCCCCATAATGCCCACATCCCAGTCACAGTTGTGTTACCTGGACCACCCAAATGCAGGCTGGGGAAGACCCACAGTCCAAGGTGAGGCTCCAGTACCATCCCCACATTGCAAGAAGCAGGCCTTGAGACAGAGGTTGGATCCACCAGTGAAATGACAGGTCTGACCAGGGCAGATGCAGAGCAGAACACTGATGAAGCATTGCAGAGCCTCCTTACAGGGAGCAGCAACGCAGCACAGGGGAAATGCTGCTGTATGGGTGGGATGGAGCAAGAGCCCAACCACAAGCCTCAGCCACAGTGGCTTTTTCAGTAGCATCCATGCCAGGAGACCCCCAGAGCTTGATGAAAACTGGAAGCTTACAAACAATGGGAATGTTACTGGATTTCTTCACAGGCACATCTGGAAATTCAGTCCAGACACTTCAACCACTCCTAGGCAGGAACACCAAGCACACAGCACAGGCAAGTCCCTGTGCTTCTGAACACAGAATTCTGTAAATCCAAAACTGGTTGATTTGGGGTTTTTTACTCCAATTGCTTCTTAGAAGAAAAAGCTGAACAGACCTTGGCTGCTCCCTAAGCTGGTGTTAACAAAACAGATCTGCATTTCAAGGGGGGGGTGAAAGCCTGGTGGCAGCGCAGCACAGCTACCTTCAGAACCAGCCCACTGCTGGATGCAAGTTTGTTCTGTAAAGCAATTTTTACCAGAAATGCTGTGCAACAAGGGCAGCTCCAGCAAGCCCCATAGTAATGTATAAAACATACCATGTGCCTCAGCCAGCCTGGGGGAAGGGCAGGGATGGAGCAGGGACGAACACGAGTTGTCTTCTGTATTTTGACGCTCCAAGGAACAAAATAGCCTAATGCCTTTATTATTTTAGTCCAGCAAGGCAACCAAATCTCACAACCTCTTGCACAAAAAACAACCCCAAACAAAACAACACCCCAACCAAAAAATTACTCACTGGCCCCTTATCTAACTGCAAAATATTTTCCTCTGTTGCTTCCATTTCAGCCTCACAGGGACTTTCCTCACTGCTGTCAGCCTGGCACAGGTTATCTCGTTTTCCAGCACTGGGTGGGGGGCAGGAAAGCAGTTTCTTTCCCCTCCTCCTTAACTGAAATTAAGCTGAGGGCCTTTAATACTGATAGGTTTAAACAAGGCAACAACTGCCAGCAAGTTGTTCTGCTGTTCATCCCAGCACAGCCAATGGAGCAGATCAAGGCTTGGGTGCAGCCTGTGCCCCATTAAAGTCGCAAATCCACAAGGGATCCTGTTTTTCCTCTCCCTCTTCGCAGCTGATTATGACAAAAGCTGCATCCTTCTCTTGTATTTCTAATATACAACCTCCTGGTTGTCACAATATCTGCTGCATTGCAGAGGCGGCTGAGCAGCACCAGGACAGGTACCCAACACACAGGGTGGCAGGTAAGTAAAGCAGAGACTGACAAACAACAAACCACAACACTGTACCTTTTGTATCTCCTGTGAACATCCTGAGGTCACCAAACCCACATTTCAGGCTGCAAGGGTTCAGTTCTTTCTCTTGGTGTTAATGGAAAGGATAAAAGCATCCACTTTCTGACCTCAGCATGAATCACTCCATGCCATCCCACCATAAATGCATTAGAGGCAAATGCAGGCAAAGCTGAGGGAGGTGGGTGGTTCAGCCTGGCCACTGCATCCTTTCTCACCTTGCTGAGGTTCAAGAATAGGATGAGCCAGGTGCACAGCCACCCCACCAGGCTGCTGCTGCTCCTGTGGGCTTTGCAGGGTAGAGAAAAGGGCTCAGGGTGAGCTACACGAAGCAGTAGCGCCAGCTCTTCTTGCATCAGGTCAGAGATTTTGCTTTCTCCAGCTGCAATGATGACCATCAGGAGTCCATCCTTGTTCTGGGAAGGGGCGCCAGCTCACACCTCAGAAACGAGAGGTCAGAGGCTGTAGCAGAGCAGAGCAAAGTGCTGCAAGGATTCCTCTTAGCAGACAGACAGCAAAGCTTCTGGCGCATCCCTGAGCCAAGGCAACCCTGCTTCCATCCTTTTGGTCCCACACTCTGTCCTTGAGTACCCACGGCACACGACACCAGAGCTGAGCAGCAGCAGTCCTCAAAACAGAACCTGCATTTTTGTGACTGTCGCACACCTAGCACCAGCTTTCTGGAAAACAGGAGCCTCCGTCATGCCTCTGCTGCACACACGGCTGATGGGAGGGAAAGGAAAAACCAGGAACTGTGAATGCTGCGGAAGGAATTGCTCTCGGTAAGAGAGGTTTGGGCTTTTTCTTGATTGATTCTTTTTTATTCGGAGGCCTCGTTTTCTATAGAAAGCACACTGCACGTCCCAGCTACAGCACAGCACCACGTTTCTGCCACGTGTTTTACAGTATTTTTATTTTGGGGCAAGTCTTACACAAGAGGAGATCTGGTAAGGCAGATCTAGAATGCACAGTTAAGTAAAAAAAACAAACAAAAGAAAAACACAAACAAAACCAAACTAAGCCAAACAAAAACCAGACAACATGGGTAAGGTAGACGAGAACGCTTTATATTCTGACTACACAGTAACATTGCTCTCTTTTTCTCCACTGTCACACTACTGTAATGGATCTGTTTCTAGTCTAATTTTAAGGTTGTCCAGTTAAGTTGTCTGCAGATTCTTTAAACAAGTTGACCTTTACCTATTTAGAGTTTCTTCTCAGAAACATTCATATATTATACAGGATATACAGATTTTGAAACAAGACACTTAAAAACACACACAACTATAGCCGCAACACTATCATAGCTGCATTGTAGTGATTACGTTGTTCAGCCAGCTGTAGACTCTGTATGTACAATTAGATTTCATAGTGTTATTTACATAGATGGACTAAAAGCTATCTTTAATCTAAAAGGTAAAGGCTCTTGTGTTTAAGTGTGTGCAGTTTTCATAGCCCTGTGAAAAAAAGAACACACATAACAATTATATACACTGTAAACAGCACAAGGCATGAGTATCTCCTCCTACCCCAAACAATCTCGCAGGAAAGTGTATGTGCACTAATATTCCTCTTCCACTTCTGCTCCTGATCCTCTGGTCTTCTTATGAATAGCACGGTTAAAGCTGTGGCAGGCAGGAACCCAATGATTGTCATGAAGACCCAACTTACAGCCCGGGATGCCCTTCTGGGACCGGTGACAGCACATCCAGTACCCAGGCCCATAGGGTAAAGCTTGACAGTATGGTTTTGGATGCCACCGGCACAGCGATACATCCCCTTTCACATACTTCTTCTTGCACTGCTTGCAAGGGTCTTCTCTGTAGCGGGGATCACGGACCCAGCGGGAGTCTGCTGGCCTAATGTTGTAGTACTCAATGATGAATTTGAAGTAGTAGCAAGTGCATTTTAGGGCAACCAGACTCCTAGTAGGAAGCAATCCAAAGATCTTCACTATGATGTGGTGAGGCAAGAAAGCCATATACTGCTGAGGCTCCAAAAGCTGCTGAATTTTAAACCTGGTCTCCAGAAAGTCATGTGAAACCTGCCTTTTCAAGCAGGAAGCATCAAGTACTTGCAGAGCCTCTTCTGTCGGAGGAACAGAAAGGGCAGATGGCTCTGTAGCATTTCTGACACATGATCTGTCAGATGCCAAGGCATCCTCATCTTCATTTTGGGCTCCTTCTCCTGGCTTTTCTTGGGTACTTTCTTGTAGTGGCTGTTGCTCGTGAGCCACAGGCTGGTCAGTCTGGAGAAAAAACAGCTTCCCTGGGAGTGGATCTTCACTAAAACTGGAGATAGAGAGCTTCTCTTTCCTGCATCCTTTCTCAGTCTTGGTGACCGATATACTGATGCATAAGGGCTCCTTCCTAGCAGGATGCAGACTCTGCTTTGGGAAAATTACAGGCTCTTTCAACGTACAATCAACAGTCGTTTTCTTGCTCTGCAAGGAATCCGGTGGCAACCTGGCAGCAGCCGGACATGTGGACAGCAGAGGTCTGGGGGGCTCAATTCGCATTTCAGATTCACTCCTGCCAGCCGTTATTGCCAACACTGCATGAGCAAGTCCTGAATTCACATTCTCCATCTGAGGATCCAGCCCAGAAGGAAAAGGCTGTGCAGCAGAAGCAGCGCCACCCCACAATTCAGCATCATCCAGAGGGCCACAATGTCCTCCATATCCAGCCTCTCCTCCTGCCTCCTCCAAGCTGGCCCCCTGAGCCAGGACCCCAGAGGAGACCTTCCCTGCCTCACCCTCAGGCTGGGTGCCAGTTGCCAGGAGCACCCTCCCGACATTCCTGCGGAAGCTGTTGTTCCTCGAGAGGCTCCCAGCCTCCCGCTCACTCTGGCGCCGCAGGCACTCTGATTCCAGCTTGGCCACCATGTCCAGCACTCGCACAGGCTCGCTCTGCTGCTGCTCACTATTGCTGCAAGGTCCCCTCTCCACATGTACCTCACATGCCCCAGCAGAGATAAAGGAGTCTGAGCTGGAAAGTGCACCTTTAGCCTGAGTACTCAGCCTCATAGCAGAAGCAGGCGTGCAGGTTTTTGTACAGTCTACCAGTAAAGCACTTGCTCGTTGCTCCAGGAAGGCCACCATCTCTATCACTGAGAGGGACCTGCCTGGGAACCCACCCTCACCGTTCTCATTCACATAATGCACTGAACAGTGCTCGATGCCACAGGCAAAAGGCTCTGGCTGGGAGCACCTGACATTTGCCTCCCTCATTCTTTCCAGCTGAATTTTGGCTTTTTTAAGATCTACTGATTTTTTCCTGCGTTTCGCTGTTCTTCCATCGATATCCCACGTGCTTTTGATTTTCATGGAGCCTAGCCGGTTGTTGCTGCTGCACTGCTGGGCTGCAAAGAATGCAATCTTCTCCTTAGTATTGCCAGGCTTCACTACAGCCCAGACATCCAGCGGCCCTTCCCCTTCTTCTCCCTGGTGGATCGTTGCAGACAGAGCGTTCTTTTCCCTTGCACTTGGACCATCTGCTGGACCTTTCCCATTCATATTGCACATAGCATTTGGATAAATAATCCCCAGAAGCTTTTGAGATGGAGTCACGAGGGAGGGTTTTGGGAAAACGCTCAGTTTGGTGCAGTTGTTGGTGTATTTTTCTTCTTGTGCTGATTGCTGATGGCTCATAGGTGGGCCTCTAAGGGAATCCTGGCTTATTTCTGGAGATCGCTCTTTCTTCTGTAACTTGAGATATGGCTTTAAGTGCATACCAGAAACCCTAGAAAAACAGAAAGGGGAGAAGTTACAGTTGCAGAACATGCCTGCCTGGAATTAGATAAGGTGGCCCAGAGCTGGCACCACCATGCCTCCTACTCTATGTCAACCAGCCCACATGAAAAAAAGAACCATATGAGAAAGGAAAAGCTGCAACCAAGGCTGGTTCAACCCTTGGTGAACTTGTAGGATTATAATCTTAAGGATAGCAGAGATCTTCCCATTAGAGAAATGTTTCCAAGAAGTTGCAAGGAGAAATCCTAACATTTAAGTTAGATCTGCTGTGCAAACATAGCTAGTGGTTCATTCTAGAGCTAGAGCCAACCTTCTGTCCGTTCATTTCTTAATCCACTAGTAAGGTACACACAGCGTTTATCAAAGGGTTTATCTTGATCTTAGCTACCAGGTAAACAGATATTCTTTTTAGTAGCTAATGTACAGTTAAAGCTGGAAAGAGAAATTAGCAAGTGTAATTATACTCATCAGAGATCTTAGAAGATACCTGATCTCCCAGTATAACCCAAAATGAGTTTGGGGTACTTTCCCACAAAGGCCCTTATGAGTGCCCCTCCCCCCCAGCCAAAAGTGACAGAAGCATCATGTACAGCTGAAGAGAACCACTTTCAAGGCTGTGTTTTTATGCTTAAGAATTCAACAACTGTGAAGGAGATGCTTGGATGCTGCTGACATTACAGCAGCACCACCACTGTGCAACGGTCTCAGGCACTCACTCACTCCCTTCCGTTACACCTTCGCAGTTATCTTCAATTCAAAGCTCAGAGCACTGCCTCATAGGATGCAATTATCAGGGGACTTCAGGCTCTTCTCCCAGGAGGATTGCATAAGCATATTGCAGAACTATATGTTTCCATAGCAATCTTTGAATTGTTACATTAAAAGGGCTCCTTTTGAAACAGGGATAATCTGTGCTTGCTAGTTTAAGAACAGCAGGTTCACTGCCACATTTATCATGAGCTGATACAGACACACTCAGACTGAATGTTTCCCTTGACAGCCACCACCAAAAAAGTTTCTTTAGTACTGCATTTCTGGCCTAAAAAAAAAAAAAAAAAGCTTTTAATTTCAAGTCATAACATCTATAAAGTCAGACAAGTTTATGGCTGTAACACCTGCAGCTCACACACATGACAGGTTTGTATCAGACCAACGCAGGCAGAGGCCAGCCGGGCTCTCCCCTGCCATGCCACACATCTACCTCAAGGCAGCCTTGCTGATGCTACACAGGGTACCTGTGGGGTCAGCACATGAAGAGGCAGAACCCAGCTCACCCCACTCAAGCAGACCCACCATAGCGTACAGGCTGGCTGTAAGAGGGAAGCCATAAAAAAGCAGATGCTGACCAACAATGTACATGGACATGCTGTAGGAACAACATGAAGCACAACCTGGGGACCTTCCAGACAGCCTCGCCCCACAGATTAGCTGCTGACCCTCCAGAGAAACTGATGGCAGAATGGAGAGCTGAGCCAGAGAGCGTCAGAGCCAACCGAGGGAAGGTTTGAAAGCAAGATGCTCCACTTCCAGCTGCTATCACAATAGACACAAGTGCACAGGGGCAACAACACACCAGGCACTTCCTGTGCCTGTCCAAGCAGAGGAAGCCTCTGCCACTAGAATCACCTGTGCTACCTAACCATTGCTTTCCCCTGAGGTTTTGATTCCTTTTTCTGGTCCTCATGATAAGTAGTAGGAGGTGCGTGACAAGCATGGGCAGAAAGGTTTTGGGATCCTGTGCAGTGCTTTGAAGGCCAGGAGGCAGACACAGTTATGTTCTCTCTCCTCCTAATTTTACAGGAGGATCATTACCTCACTTTTGCCACCAGACAGTGCCAAAACTATCTGCAGTTCACCTACAGACCGGGGGGGTAAGAGAGCATTCCTTACTGCAGACACACCTATCTATAGTCCCTGGGTTAATTCTCTCTCCATGCCTTCTGTGTGCCAATTCCAGCTCATGTTAGAATTGGGTCACCTCCCAGTTCAGTCTCTTCTGCAAAATGCAACTGAACTATTTAGTTTGCCTTCTAGGTTGGATGCTAAAAACTAAAAATATCTGATAAAAACAGAACTTCAGGGCACCGAAATACACGACAAAAGAATGGGAAATCAAGGCTGCTGTAGTTTGTTTCCACCTCATTTTCCATACGTTCTGCCTCATCTCAATTGCACTTTATAGCTAAGCAGAGTCAGGCCACCAATGATTCTGCACCAGAGCCCAGCCCAAAAAAGCAGCAGGTGAACCACTGCAGCAAGCTGCTGCAGAGAACAGTGCCTGCAGCCCTCCTCTCCCCACCCAAAAGGGCATTCTGAAGCTGTGCTTTCCAGACTAGAGAGAGAAAAGCTCCAATGGCTGCTCTCCACCATACCCTGGGGAGAAGAGGTGAACACAATTAAATACATGACTTTGCATGTTGAAATCTCATGAGCTCGGAGCAGAAGATCAAATTTCATTCATGAGTTTTCATGCCAGGATGTTTGAAAGATGAGCTGAGCATGTTTTTAGAAGGCTTTCTTCAAGCAGTTTTCAGGAATCCAGCAGGACAATCAGTTCAACACCTTTCATTAAGAGAAGCTGCACAGGAAGGTGAGACCAGGTATCACACGATGAAAACAGGACCAAACTGGTTATCCCAACACACTCAGAGGACATGTTTAGCCAGCAAAGTTGGTTCAGCTGCTCCCAGCTATTTCTGCTCTATGGAGAAAGACAAAGGGTAGAGCTATGCCTCACCTACTACAGATTTCTTGTCTAAGGTTGTATTTCCTCCTGGGTTTCAGTTAGTCCCTGGCTCAGCCAACAATACCATGTAAGGTTGAAAAGTTATAATTTACATAAGAAAATTATGCCTTAGTCAGAAGTTTTACTGCCAGAATAATTGCCTCATTTGAATTCAACATGCAGTTCATTGCACTGTCTTAATGGATCGAGATTTAAACTATCATTTAATAACTTTAGACAGCTACAAAGAGTACTGCTATCCCCACTTGACCAGCTGAATCACAGCGTCACCTGGCTCCCAGTTCTCAGCAGTGGGGAAGAGAACTTCCATTTTAAAAGAGATGTTAGTAATGGACCTTACCTGAGAGTACAAAACAAGCCCCCATCCCGCACACACTTTGCTGTGAACATTAAGATCAACCAACTCTTCAGCAAACATAGCTTCTTCCCTGCACGTCAGCAACACATTTCATTTCTAGCTCCTAGAATTAGAACAAGTCTTCCCATCAGATATTGCTTTGAAGATGAAGCACAGCCTAGTACCCACCCACAGACTACCTCATTTCTGCAACATTTCAGTGCTGGCAAGCAGGGAATTGTGGCAGCTGCAGGTAAGCTTTTAAATATTTAAATCCACCAAAAATAGTTGTTCAAAGGTGAAGTCACTGACAATTCCCTGTGATACTTAATTGCAGAATAATTCTGTTTGCTTTCCTCCACCCTTTAAGTTATCACGCATTCTAATTTTATCTTTAGAGACAACAACTCTTCAGAAGTCCCTGAAGTAAGCATGGAAGGTTTTCAGTCCCAAATGTGTGGTTTTGAATTGCTGATAAGAGAAAATTCTGCCAGGAATGATCAGCACTGAAACAACTACCAGTGCTGCCTTTCTACTGTTATTCCATCCTTAAGCTGATGAAATAAAAGGGTCAGTTTTTCTGTTTCTAATCAGCCGTGTCTGAAAAAAACAGGATACTTAAAATTCTGGACTGACACTACTGTTTCACAAGTTAAACTACAGCTTGTTTCCATTGCAGTTTTATCAAGTTAGTTACAACAGAAGATTGATATAAAAACGTGTCTTTATACATGCACAGACATGCACACATCCCTTTTCTCCCTACAGAAGGCAAAGCCCATAAGCTACCATCCAAGCTGCCCAGAATCTTTTTGCATCCTTTTGTATTTATGTATCTTCTAAACCACAGCAGCCTGAAAAAAGAAATAATGGATTTACTTTAGTGGAAGCTCCAAAGTTGGAAGAAAAACTGGTACAAAGAGCCTTAACTGTCACAACTCCCTCTTAAGGTCCACAGAGGGCCTAGATGCACTCACTGCCTCACTGCACCTGGGTCAGGGACTCTTAACAATGCCCTGTGAAGCCCACAAGACTTCCCCAGCCAGCAAGAACAACAACAAAGCGTAATCTGCTCAAACAGCATATTCGCACTGCAAGTTCTCTGGCCAAAGCACCAGAAGGTTTTATTAAGAGGAAAATTTCAATCAAAACCCCAAAGTTTCCTGTGGACTTCTTTTTGTAAACACTTAACTCCAGTCAACAAAAAGTTCCTAGCGTGGCCAACGGCACACGCAGTGGCAACTACAACTCTGGAAAAGCCCTTAGGATGTACTGACACAAGGCAGAAGCAAAAAAAAAAACAAACAAAAAAACCCCAACAACAACAAAAACCTACACCAAGCATAATCTCTGGCAAGGCATTTCTCTTCTTTGGCATCCCATTTTGCTGTCTGTAGAGCTTAATTCCTCTATAAAGGACACTGACAATTATGAAGCACTAAGTACTGAATGCAAGTTAAACTATGGTCAACCACTTGTTATTTCTGGAAGGACCTGGTGGGTGCTTTGGACTCCTTCTCCAGTACCATTTTCATCCCCTTTGCACTGCACCAGGGCAAGGCAAAGCAAAGAGCTGCTTCAAAGGCATTCCATGGATTCTGCTGCAGCGGGAAAGTCCCAGACAAGCAGCTGGGATGGAAGACTCTCTGCTACTCACTGCAGCTTGTTCTGGTGCGTGGCAAGTGTCCAAGCTCTGAGAAAGGCTCTGGGCTGGGAAGCACAATGCTCTAGACCAGGGGTGGGTTTGACTTCAGCAGCTGTAGAGGCATCTGATTTCTAGAAAACCCACTCCCCTGAAGCAGTGGTTTCATATTAAAGTCCTGATACACCTCTCCACACCTGTTAAACTGCCCCTTGCATCAACTGGAGAGTGAGTGAGAATTATTGCAGACTTTGACAGCAAACAGAAGGCATCTAACCACTCTCCTCGAGTGGCCAGGGGGAGAAAGCTGAACACATGGGACAGAGCTGGCCCAAAAGAGCCAAGGAGCTAAATACAAAGTACGTGCCTAAGTCTTAACATTAGATCACCCTCTACTTGTTCACCCACATCAGGTGTCAGAATAACATGACTTTTGTAGCAGCAACACCCAAATATAACTACACACAGGAGTGGCTATAAAACCCTTCAAGCATAAAATCCATCATCTTCACCCAGGCAGGGATTTCCGGTAACAGATTGCATATTCAAGCCCAACGCACAGACTACTCCAGTTTCAGGGCTCTCACCCAGAAGTTCTAAACACGTTTTAAAGCAAACACACACACACACACACCCTTCAGCATAAAGCACAGTAACCTCAGCTCTTTCTAAATTTAGCACAGGAAGAAGTGCCATTGCTTTGCCAGTCTTTTGTATAAAACCACTTACCATGAAGCGAGTGACAAAGAAGTAATTTGCTGTTAAGCCTGAGGAAGCTCAAACCCATGCTGCTCCCCGCTTCCCAACCATGCTACAGATGACACAGGCGTGACAAAGCAGAAGGGAAGAAAATAAACTGGAAGATTTTGTATTCAAGGTTATAAGCTGCTCCAGAAACATGTAGCTCAAAGATGATGGGACAGCATACATGCCTGTGGTGGAAAAGACTAAGACGACAAGAAATCACAGAAGGACAGTAAGAAAAGAAAAAGCGGTGGTTTTATAAAGCTTCTGCTGAAAGCTGGCCAGAGCAGTACGGATAACTGACATGTTTCATTCCAGAGACGTTTTCTCTTTCTTGATTTGTTTTCTAATTCATTAACTGTAAGATGACCAAGACCTTTCTTAATGTCACAGCAAAAGAAAAATTCTTCAGTTAATGAACCAACACAAAGTGATGCTATTTCATGTTCAGTTTTGTGCATACATAATGAGGACACATGAAAGGCAGTAGAAATTAACCTTGGACCACGCTATCATTAAAAGACTCAGTTCCAAAAGAAAAACAGGCAAAAGCAGATCTGAAGGCATCAATCAGGTTTTTTTGAAACCCAAGACCAAAAGGAACTGCTTCATGAAGTCAGCTGCACTATGGTCCAAAGGATTTCACTGCAAGACAGCACAACCCAGCAGGCATTATCCAAGAGTCAAAAGGTGTTTTCATTATTAAGAACACATCCCAGACAAGAACAGAAGAAACTCCAACTGAACATGCTCCTTCTTCAGGAAGGATACAAGAAGCAGACACAGGGTTCAAGTCACCAAGTTGCATCACTTGGAAACTTGTATCTTAGAGATCAAAAAGTCTAGGAATAAACACAAAAACTGGTGCACTGTTAAGTCACTGCAAAGATATTTAAAAACAAAGAAATAGAAAGGTTCTTCAGTTTGTGAGGAAAGACATAAAGAGAAACAGGGCTGCAAGCAAGGTCAGGGCAAAGATTAAGCACAGTCTCGGTACAGCACAAAATATCAAATTTGAATTTGCATTATTTCTAAAGAAAAGTGGAAAGGGTGACCATGAGGGCAAAAGCCATGGGGTTAATTTGAGCAAGAACAAAAAGCTTAATGAAAACTGCAAGGATTGGCCCACCTCAGTTTTAGAATCCAAAATAGATAGCCCTTATAAACTGCAGGCCAAGCAGCAAGACTTATAAACATCTTGAAAGGCAACAATGGGAGTTAATAAAACATGTGGCACTGCAGGAAATAAACAGAATGGAGATAAATGACAGCCTCTCCAGGCCTGGTAGTCAGACTGCAATATAAGGATGCTTTGCAAGCAAAGGTCATTAAAACAACACAGAAAAACTAATTCAGTATGCCAGACTAACCTGAAGGTTCGCAAAACAGTTATCTTTTTAGGCAAACATACTACCCATCTTACTCGCATGGACTTCAGAAGGCACAAAGAGATTTACTGGTTATGACAGACTGGCATAAGAATGGGAAAACAGACAAAGCAACTGGCTTAGCAGCAGCCAGCCCTGGATGACTTATTCAGCTTATTCAGCCCTGGCTGAACAAGACAGTATCAGCCTGAAAACCAAAGTCATGCCTCAAGGATCAGTCTTGAGAACATCTGATTTTGTTAGGGATGACCTCACACCAGGTGCACCCACAGAAATTATGGCATGTCCAGAGGCACAAAGCACCAAGTAAAAGAAATTGCGGAAAGTGTTGAAACTCAGACAGTGATGTGCCAGCAAGCTGAACACCATGAAGTTTTGGTGGTAACTAAGAACAGTGCATTGGCCACCACAGACACACCCATGAAACAGGTTAAGTAGAGGTGATTCTGTTATTTATTCAAGACAGCAGTGAAAACTGTCCTTCCAGATCTGCTCTGGAGTGCAGCATACACTTTAGCATGATTCAGAAGAGATGTATCTACATCGAGAATGAGATGACAGTTGTTATTCCAGAAGCTACTAGATAACACTTGGGTCATTTAGCACAGCAAAACCACAGGTAGGGGTATCCAACCACATATTACACAATACAGCAAAAGAGGCAAACCACTGAAAATAAAAAGTGGTCCTTACACAAAAGAAAAGAAGGAACACAAGTTCAAACAAGTATACAAGGTTGTAAGAATATTCAATTAGGAACCTTCTTTAGGTTCTCCAACTGCACAGCTAGATCTGTCATCTTCAGTTAACGGCTTAATCTACAGAGGAGAAGATGTAATTGCTTATGAGGCTGGACTAAGTTTACAGAAAGAATTATGAGGTACTGCTTGGGAAAGCAAGGAGCTGGCTGATCCAGGAAGTCTCTCCCAGCACTAAATTGCCACGAGACTAACAGAGCAAGAACATGCTGTCTACACAACCACAAAGAACAAAGGTTAAAGTCTGTTTTAAACCCACGCAGTTTTTGGAAACAAGAAAGCTGGCACTCTTTCTCCATACTGAGGAAGTTTTAAGAGTCTTGGTTGCAGAAAAAGAAGGGGAAAAAAAAAAAAGTCCATATATTTTCAAGTAGCTTGAACTCAAGCAAACTGTCATGTTCTTGCATTTGCATAAGGACAAGTTGTTCAGTACGGTGTTCCTATAAAGAGACACAGTGAGAGGCATTCACTTAATTGTCACATAAGCACACGTGTTTGAAATCAATCGTACATTTCTTCAGAAGAGACACAGGAGAGCGAGCAATACAAAACCTGAGCTTAAACTGATCTAATTACTTATACCATAGTAAGACAAACCACAATGATTGCCAGCATTTCCACTTGCTTTAAGCTGACTGCACGTTGTAAAGCCACTATGACAAACCATTCTCCAATTTAGTTTTACTTTGAAGCCATGTTCCCACATTTACAACTGTTAAAACCCCAAAGATTTCTCCCAATACAGTCCCAGCTGTAGTGAATCTGTAGTTGTCATTACAAAATAAAAACGTCAAACACACTTCTGCCTTTAAGCCACTACAACATTTCACTTAAACACAATCCAAAAGTAAGAACTTAAGACTAAACATCTGAGTGACATGCAAGACAATATGAAAGTAAGGAAAAGGCTAATCAGTGCTAAATAGCTATAGACAGAACAGCTGGTTTGCTCATACCGTTTGACTTGATGGAAGGTGGAAGATGTGGAATTCAGCGGTTCCCTGTGGAGGCCAGCTCTGCAGGAACTCTTCATCGTAACTACCTCTCCAGCTAAGGCACGCCGTTACATCCAGTCCATCCTGGGTCATGCACAAGGCTCCCCCATCAGCTTTCCTTGCCCCACACAGAGCTTCACCGCGTCTCTGCCACCTAGAAACTGAACAAATAAGAGGCACATAAGATCATCACATTCAAGTACAGCAGAAACTGAAGCACAGATGGTCAGGACGAGGACCCTTTCCCAAGGGAGAGAACATGCACGCACGCACGCACACACACACACATACATATATATATATATAAAAGATACAAATAAAAGATACAAAAGAACATCATGTCATTATTGCTGGTGAAGTTTCTGAACACCATTAAAATACCAAGCAACACCCCCCACAACAGCCTGTCGGCACACACACCACTTTTTCACCTTATATACGACTGCAGTGCTACCTTGGCACCTCCCAGGGAACACGCTGTCTTCTGAGCTCCATGCAAACAGGACGCACAAGATCTTTCTGCTTGTTAGCACCGCATCAAGCTTTGGAGGGAAATCGCTGCTAGCAACAAGATTTGACGCTGCCAGGAGTTACGTTAGTGTTCTAATCAAAATAACATGGCAGATTTCATAAAGGACAAAAAACATACCACCATGCAGCCTCCAAGCCTTATGAAAACTGCCCCTTCCCTGCATCACGCACAGATAAGGCAGCAGATAGCACCAAACCAAAACTGTTCTGCAGTATCTCTCATTTGTGCTGGGTTGCTGCTTTCTACACCTTGTCCTTGGAGCAGACACTATTACTGGCACTTTAACATATTTTGACGGTGAAAGAAAAACAACCTTTTTTTTTGGAACATAAAAGGAAGAAGTGACACAGCAAAAGAGCCCTGGAAAAACTCAAATACTCCAAGCCTGAGTTGCCAGTAGATTGTTTTAAAGATTGTTTGCTTCCTCTCCAGAGGAACATGCACAATGATGCCGTAATAAAGGAATGCCATTTGAAGATGCTAACTATAGAGCTGTGTCCCCAGGGGATTTGTCATTTAGTGCAGCAGGTTATTCTTGCCTTTTCAGCAGCTTTACCCAGTGCTCCTACTGCTGCCCTATTCCTACAGCGAATGGCATTTCCACAGAGCAGCCTGGCAGAGGCACTTGATGGAGGTTTGTGCTCGCCAGCAGCCAAGCTCTCATAGAGACGGAGCCTCTCACATCACCCCTTTCACAACACCTGCAAGAGGAAAAAAAATCCCATGCAGAGAATCACCTACCAACATACAGCTCAGTTAATCAGTGCTTGACCAACATGGGTTACAACTCAATGCTGCCACTAAACACTCCTGGCTTGGAAAACCTGCTCTAACTTGGTAGCCACACTCACTGAGAAAGCAATGAAGGATGACTTTCCAGTCAGGGAAAACAGGAATTGGTAAAGATTCACCTGACTCTATGTCTACTGTAGCGACATGATTCCTTTAGTGACAGTGAATAAGAGGTTAATAATCTGCCTATATTTGACTAAGCAGAAGCCTAAAATAATATATAAAACATTATATGAACACATCCCAGTCTTCATGAAGAACTCTCAGCTGAGCTCTACACAAGGCAAAGAAACGCATCAGATGGAGAAGACAGAGAGCTTGCATTGGCAGAGCCAGAGGATGAGAGTATGTCCCTTACTCCATAAATTCACAAAGACAAGGATTTCGGCTGCTATGGTTAACAGCAGTAGAAATTGAAGCTTTATAAACACCATTTTCATTAGACTACCCAGAGCTTTAACCAAAGACCTACCTGCAAGAGTGAAACCTAGGCACAAAAATCAGCCATTTCTGATGTTTTGTGAGCTGTAAAATATATATATTCACAAAGAGTAATTCACAGAGGAAAAAGCAGCATATGCATAATGCTTCATGAAAATCAAGTTAAACACAAAATCATGACTTTCCCATGAACCATCAGTAAAAGACACTAAAAATTCTGACTTTTATCCAAGCTTTTGTCTGGCTTTCCTTCTGGCTTTACTGACACTAGCATTTCAGACTCAGCAGGAACTGTACCACAGAAACATGATTATATCCACACCCAAATAAATGCAACCATACCATTTCAAGAATGCCAGTCACTTTTTCAATAGCTAAACCTCTTTCCATGTATTCCTGGTTAGGAATACCAGATGTTTTGCCCTAGTCTTACTCCTTTGCAGATCAATTGAGAAGTAAACAGTAAAAAGCCACACAAAAAAACTGAAACCAAAAGATATCTTGTTTGCAGTAAAGTGCTTGAGAAGCAAAACCATCAAGCAAACTGGTTCAGATCAGGAATCCACAATCCAGATCCAAGCACAGGCATTGTACAGTGGGATGTCATGGACTTAAGGGAAGCAAAAGCTACAAAAATAGACATGGGCAAATTCAGATGGGCACTGCAACACAGATCCAAACACAGCTCCATACAAAGCATGCTTTCCCCCTCTCCTCCTTCTATAGCTGCTGGGCTGTAGAAAAGAGCTGAAATAGACTACTAAGGCCAGCAAGCTACTGACAAATCCCTACTGTGTAAGTAGTAAAAAGCTGTGCTTGTGAATTAAGAAAAAAAGGAAGAAAAAAAGAAAGAAAGAAAAAGAAAAAAAAGAGAAAAAAAAAGAAGAAAAAAATAAAAAAGAAAAAAGAAAAAAAGTCAGCATCCAAGCTTAGCAGAGATACTTACTGCCTTTTAACTATCACAGTGTGTTTCTTTACCAAGGCTGATCCTTATCAGTAGGTGCTTCAGCTGATTTGTTAGCTTTGCACAGAGTTGCGTAGAGCCTGAAAACTGAAATACAGATGCACAAAGAAACAAAACAGAAGAGGAAGTTAAAGACCTAATCATGTTCTCCTTTTCTGAAACCACCCCCAAACATATGCCTTTATGCATAAGATGTGGGAAGGACTCAGATTTTGGCAGCAGTGAGCATCATGTCCTCGCAGCAACGGACCACAGCTTGCTGAATGGTCCCACAAAACTCCCTATCTTATCATCAGTTCTGAATGCTGCTGCAGTTTAGAAAAACAAATGTATTAGCTCAGCTAGCATGTACGGAGGAGGGTCAAGGTCTCTTCATCTGCACAGCAATACACTGAAGGTTCTGATATTCTGATAGCTAAAGTCTTACTGCAAGAGCAAGTGCATTTTAAACAGTAGCAACAGTAAATGATTAACAAAGGACTTCAAAGGATGGGCACATCATTTCAGAAAATTTGCTTTCTAGGAAGTAGTCCATGGCCTGGGAACTTGTTCCAAGCAGCAATCAGGCTGTTAGCAAAAACATTGGGCGACCCCATCCCCACACAGGGCTAGCTTTAAGATGCTCCCCACCGGGCCATCTCACTGGATTAGTTGGGCAAAGAACATCAGCATACTCAGGATAAAGAAGAAAACAGCTTTCACTACTCCCAACATTCACACTTCATGGTAGCAACCAGTGACCCACAGCATCTCCCAGACTAGGTCGGACAGCAAGATGATACACCAGGGTCCTCATATCAGCCCCTTAACACAGCTAGAGGAACACAACCCTTTGTTTTTAACTATTCTTTTTGTAATATCTACCTATTTGATACACCTTGAAGAACTGCCCTTTAAGTTCACCAGCTAGGTTTCCCTTTTTTATTTATTAGAACAGTCTTAGGCAAAGTAAGAGAAAACAAGCATGTTTTAACTAAGGCTATCTTACAAAGAGTTTCAGAGTGATCTTACATTTGTGTTTCCATGCAGCTGACAACAGACTCCCACATCGAACCAGGTAGGTAGCAAAGACACCCTATCCATCTTATAAGCATTAAGAGATGTACAGATTAATAACTACCATCAGATGACATCCTCCAAGTCCCGCTGAACTGCAGTTTGCCCTTTTCAGCTGCAGCAGGCAGCTACAGGAGCCGCCACTGACATAATTAGCCTTGTGAAACTGTGTGCTTAGCTTCTCTTCCGATGGTCAAAAGGTGTAACTTTGCATAGATCTGTTCTCTAATCTAAAAGCAATAAAGCTGGCACACAGGCTCCAGCCACAATAAACATGGAGGGGAAGCTTCTTGTGTCTATTTACACACCAAAACCTAGTACCACTTCTTTTAGGTACCATGAATCAGAGCTGGCCACGCAGCAAGACCTCATTACCACTGCCTTTGGCTCATCTCCCCATGAAATTCACTCTTGCCCTTCTCGAAGTCCCACGAAGCTCCCATCCACACCCTGTACCCTGGATAACACCAGACAGAGGTTATTTAACCAAAATCTGACAAATCCCACACAAATTTGACCTTGGCCATCCATGTCAGCAGGGAGCACACAGATGTTCTGAAACACTGTGCAGCTCCACAGGCATTTTGGTCACCATAATTCCTGCAGTACTGTGCTCCCACCCCTCCCTCCCAACCCCTTCACATCATCCCCTTTATCAGCACAGGTTCCTGTTCAATTTCTCACATGAAGCAGCTCCAGGAGCTAACTAGAAGAAAGTTAACACACAAGAGGTCAGCTCCCTGAACCCACTTACTCCTGCACCTGGCAGGCACTAGCAAAGCTCAGTGGGACAAGGCTGTCTCAGCAATTCAGACTGAACTCAGCTGTCTCAAATCCACACCTTGAATTGTGCTCAGAAAGGTGTCTACTGCAGAGCATTTTTAACTTGTTTCAAGTCAATGGAAAGGAAGACTTCTGAATGCATTGTGTGCAAAATACAGAGTGTTTCAGAAGTGCGTAAACAAGCATGTCTTCAAGGCAACCCTTGACTCTTCACTGCTGTAAAACAGCACTACTTGCTGTACTGATAAGCATATGAAATGTTTATTCTAATGAAACACTACAGGGAGAACCTGCCTTTCTTCCAAGAGCATATCAATAAGAATGAAAGGATTCAAATTTGTAGCTCTCATGCTTTATCTCCTCTAGGTGTGGTTAGCATTGGAAGGACTAAGTTATCCACTCTCCCCCTGAAAGGAAGAAATCTCAGAAGGGGAGGGGAGCTCTGCTGCATCTTGTTAACTCTGTATTTTAATATTGGGAAAAATAATATTACAAGTGTTTCCCTTGTTAAACTGTTCCTGAAATGTTTCAGCTGTTTTGCACAATTTGGGTAAGGCTATCACCCACTGCTCAACTGGGAAGGAGTTCAGAACTGGCTCATTAGATTTGTTCTCCTCAATCCAAGAGGAAAACAAAGCCAGTAAGTCTCTTACTTGCCAATGCTGCTGCTGCAGTGCTGGTAATACACAGATCACAGGTTACTCCGCTTTCTACAAAGTTACCGCCTACTTTGGCACTCTTTGACACTGCATAATCTACTGTATGTCCTGAATGATAAACAGGGGGTAGCTAAAAACCATGGAGCAGGGCTACAACTGCTGCAGCCTCAGGTTACAGGGTATAAGTAAAGATACTCACTGTACTGCTGTGCACTTGAGGCCGTGTGATCCATGAGCCACGGCTGAATTATTCAGTGCATAAAACTAGTTTTGTTTTCCCATGCAGATTCTGAATTAAAGAAAGGCCACTTTCTTGGGGTGAGGGAAAGGAGAAAGCTTCCAGAAGCCTTCCTATTATAGAAGCAATAGAGCTGGTTCCAAAAATAGTAAAGCACTCCCAGAGCTCCGGAGACATTGTGCCCTGTTTTGTAAGGCTGAGGATTCTCTGGATTGCTCCTGTACATACAAAGAACAGTAGAAACGACATTAAGACGCAGAACTGATGTTAAAGGAGAGTTTTGGGACAAACACCAGTGACAGCATATCATGGGGAATACCAACCTGTCCCACTTCAGAGAAAGGCAGTCAAAATCAGCAAGAATATTTTCAAGAATGCAGCACTAGTTTGCTAAAGATAATCCTGACTATTATTACAACACCAACGTGGTGGATGAGGATTGTAAACAATTATTTCATCACCCTGTTTTGCTTGTAGATGTTAGGGATCCTGGCTGGAGAGGTCCACTTGCCTCATTTTGGCTCACATTTGGTAGATTCACTTTTGCTGTGGCAGCTAATATACTGACCATCACATAGCCTGCCTGACAGTAATTACTCACTAGTTTGCCCGTTCGCTAGTGACCCAGCAGCAGCGCATTACAACCCATTCTTATTCTTAAAATTAAAGCTTCCTTTGCCTGTTTTGTGGCAGCTCTTAACACAGTGAAAATAAACCTGTTTGCGTTATTCCTCTGATTGCAAGCATATAGTTAAATCTATGTACTCCAGCATAGGACCACCCATTTTATTGGCATATACTTTCAAAGCAAAGTGTCGGCAGGAAACTAAAAATTTCATACTTGATACTATGTAGGCAAGAAGTCCCTCTGCACCAAGATACACAATGCACAGTAATAATGGCTTCTGTACATCTTTCTGTGGGGTACTAAATGGTTTCCAAAGCAGAACAATAAACCTACAGCTAACTTTTAGATAGCCAGTAAATAAACACAATTTTCTTAGAACTTTGTTAATAAGGAAAACCCACAGCAAGTGACGCAGTGTTAAACACTAAACTCATCAGCTTTGAAACTTAATTTACTGAATTAAATATGGCTTTAACTGGTTTATATGGCTCTAACTGGTTTGGACCAGCCTTTGGGCCAAGCGTTCTCCTTACAGAGATCACCCCATATATCCTGATCACAGGTCCAGCCCTGTGGAGTTTAGCAGAGTGAGGGATAATTCATTTTTGTTTACTTCTGTGATATCTTACCCTTATACCAAAAGGTTATGTTGTGGATTTCTGTCCTGTACTACTGTGGATACCTTCTGAACAAAACAGAGACACCAAAGACACCACCACTGCTCCCCCCCAAAAAAAAGAAAAGCCCAACCAAACATAAATGATGCACATACAAAAAGACTCAAAGCAGAACATGATTTTGTCCACATGGATTTATTCCACCAATCCACTGCAGAGTTGAGAGGTTACGGCAGTCGCTAAGCATCTCTAAAGCATCCAAATCTTTCCTCAGAGTCACCAAGATCAAATCCAAACAGAAACCTTACAGCAGCACAAACACTAGATTAAATATAATGGTACTAAAAAAAGTTTCAGAAGCAACTGTGCCATTAGTTTCAAGTATTTCTGCAATTCAAAATGCCCATTTTTTTTTTCTATCACACTCCTGAATCTACTCTGTTTCCAGCTACTTGCATCTTCTGCATTTTTTTTTTCACCAATGCCTTATGAATTGTCACCAAGCCTTAAATCCTTTCCAAATTCTTGTTTAAACTAGGACATTGGTGGTGCTCCAGCATCATGCTTCTACACAAAATTGTCTTTCATCTTGCAAGAATAATGTAAAAATACCAAACTCTAATTTAGAATTTATAAGTAAGCCATTTACAAAAAAACCCTCTGCTCAGAATAGTTATACTGAGTATACCCACCTCCAAGAGAGATTTCATTTAAAAGGAAGCTCAAACTATCTTTCACAGAACATTTTATAACCAAGTGCATCACTGCATCTGCTGAGGACAGAAACTTCCAAAAGATTCATTAAAAGCATCCAAAACCAACCCACCCACAAACAAACAAGACACACCTCCACCTACACCCATTCAATAAGCTTTGGATTCACTGGTCTTTTGAGTGGTATCTTACAAAACAAAACAAAAAGCCCCCAAAGAACAGGCTACAGTCTAAGACTAAAAGAAAAATTAAAGACCACTCATTAGAGTCAGCTTTTAACATGGCCTCTGCAGGTGGTGGTCTTGGCTGCCGCAGGCCCTGTCCAGCCAGCTCCAACATAAGCCACCACAGGACAGAGCCAAGTGACTGGCACCACTGGGGAAGCCTATTTAAGAAAGGCAAAAACCACACCCAACAGAGAGGGAAAAGAAAAATCCCACCAAGGTCAGAGAAGGGTAGGGAGGAGTAGGTGTTCCCTGGCAGGGCAGGTAATCCCCTGCAGTGAAATGGGAGAGGAAGGGTGTTGGTTATCTTTATCTTCTCACTACCCAAATCCATTTTAACTGGTGATAAACAACTTGTTTTGTTCACAACAGTAACCAGTAATCTCCTTGTCTTTACCTTGACTCTTGAACTCTCTAAGCCTATTCCCTCCTGGAAGGAGGTGTAGTGAGCTATCCAACAGCTAGGTGGGTGTTTGGCTGTTGGCCAAGGCTACATCACCTTTTCACAGATCTAAAGAAATGAAAGTTATTCTGACTTTGCCGTTAATTGCTGGTGAGGTTAACTGACACCACACACAAGAATCATACATTTTCAATTTGACTGCACACTAAAGGCTGCCAATCTTCACTCTTCATTGGAAGATTAATCTATCACAGTGCTGGAGACATTTGCTCACAACAGGCAGAATGAGTCCCCATCATTTCAATCCAACAGCATATTTTTTGCCTACTGACATGCATTGTGCTGTCTCCAACAGCTCCAGGCCTGCAGCATGAAGTCATACATGTGCATGGCATGGAAATCATACAGCAGGATGTCAACACCAGCAACATAGAGACATAATCCAAACCAGTGACAGACTGAATAACACAGCAACTCAGATGAGACTCAAAACGGCATTTGGTACAACACCACAATCAAAGCAGACCCCCAAGATATATATCCATCATACAAAACTAGGCACTTGCAGCCACCACAAGCAGAGTTTTCCCAAACACATACAGTTCAGCAGATGCAAGCACAGGGAGGAAACAGTGCATGGGTGAGCATAGCTAGGGCCAGACAAATGCAGGTGAACGATCCAGGAAACAGCTCTGGATGTAGACAATGTTTCTCACCACTTAAATGGCCTTACAGTTTTGCAAACCACAGACCTGCTGAAAGAGACATAAAGGACTCTGAACACCCAAAAGCACAGGTGATACACCACAGCTGAATAGCTTAAAACAAAGACGGGAGGCAAGCAAGAGTACACACTAAACGTTTTTCCCAGCCAAAGTATCTGCTTTGTTTTATACAAATTCTTAAGAGGACATCATACACAGAACGTCTTCTGCTGAACTCACTCAGCTACAGATAAGCTTGGGTTTTGGCTGGTAAACTGCAGCAGAGACCAACATTAAATATGGTATCTTCTTGCATGATTGTTTCAAAGACTGTTTAAATATAAGCTAATTTTGAAACCTACCAATTCCATGGATCTTTACTCTTTTTTTGGCTACATTTTCAANTAAGCTTGGGTTTTGGCTGGTAAACTGCAGCAGAGACCAACATTAAATATGGTATCTTCTTGCATGATTGTTTCAAAGACTGTTTAAGCTAATTTTGAAACCTACCAATTCCATGGATCTTTACTCTTTTTTTGGCTACATTTTCAAAAGCTTTTTTCCCTATTAATAACTCAGAGGTACTTGAAGTAAAAAAAAAAAAAAAGGCATTATGTTTTCAGAGCTTTGTATTTGATACACCTAGCGACTAACACAATTACATCTTCAGAAATTCTAAGCATAGCACAAATTCTGCTCTAATTCATTCTTTAAAGAAAATGACAGGCCCTGAAATAGCACCTAAATTTCAGTAAAGGGTAACTTCTGCACACTCAAGTGCCTTTTTAACTGTCAAAGCTTCTGATGTAGATCCTTCCCTTTTCATGTTTCATCTTCAAAATTTAGGAGCACAGGCCTACAACAGGATGCCAGAAACAATTCTGAAGCAATTCTTTCCAGAATAATGACCATTTCATAAGTATGAAGATTTCTGAAAGTTTACCTGAAAACATCAGATTTGGGTTTGCTTCACAATACTTTTACCCTTATTAACACAAAAACAGCCCTAGAGGCAAAAAAAGGAGAAAATATCTACGCGCTGCTATCTAACTCAGTATTCGAGCTGCTCCTCTCTACTACAATCTATATTCTCTCTTCAGGGCTTCCTCCTCTTGCACAAAACTGAGAAAACATGAATAAGAACCACCAAATCACCAAATAGCTAAGCAGAAATTAAGGTACCACAACCATGTTTTCAAAAGGATGGTTTAAGTGAACCAGATTTTGCGCTGGGGATTGTTACTTTACTGTGAAAATACTCAGCACATTTTTCAGCTCCCCAGTGGAACAGCTGGTGTGACCACACGATACAGCAGAAGACCATAACCTTACGTATCAAACATGCCAGCTCCAGAGCTCCCACCCACCAATGCTGGCTTTCGTCAACAAACTGCTACCAAATCCTTCTCCCAAAGCCCACTGAAGTCTGCTAGCCTGAAAACTAAATTACCAAAGTAATCATCAAGCCCCATCAGCCTCATCTCTTGCCATTGAAGGTCTCTTACTAATTCTCTATGAGCTTGCAGGAAATAGTTTCAAACAGCTCGCTCAAGAAAGTAAGTTTCAAGCCTTAGTTTTTCCATTCTGAGACATCCCTGCACTATTTCATAGCTCTGATAATTGTACCACTGACTAAACTCCAACTGGGAATAGCTGTTTTCATCATCACTATTAAAAACAGTCCCTCACACTGTTAGGAATCTGGAAACTCACTGTAGCTGCATCCCACCCTTCGGCCTCTCAAAACACTACAGAGCAATGAAACTATGTGCTGAAACCAGAGGATCCCTGTGCTGAACAAGTTCTGTAATTTCTGGATAACTACAACTGCTTCCTAAGCACAGGCAGCCATGAAGACTTGGTCATCGATTTTAGGAGGACACATGGAACAAGATCTTAGAAAGTCAAAGTGAATTTAGTTTTTCCATACTGGACTGGGAAAGTTGAATTCTTTGCAGAAATGCAGCAGTGATGTGCATATTAAAAAGCCTCACGCATTCACCAAAATGTAGGGGTTTTTTAAGTTGAGAGATTCAGCTGCAGTTTTCTGTTCCTAAAACCACATTATCTTGTTTTTTATACCTTAGGACGACTGATGGCTCTCAGAGAAGTAGCAAGATGCAAAAAACCCAAAACAAAACAAAAAAAAAAAAGTAAGAGTTGAAAGAAGAGCAGATTTAAAAAGCACCTTTTAATTATCCAAAGCTACAGCTGTCAACTGGACAGCAAAGCGGCTGTGCAACACATACATGCAGGAATATTCCCCCAGGTTTATTTCACAGGCAGGTACAGTGGATTAACCTATTAGATAAAGCAAAATACTTTTTTTTTTTAATGCAAATTTCAACAACTTGAAACAAACCATTGCCACTCTGATACACAGGATCAGCAATCTATTCTACTACACTTCAGTCATCACAGTCCATAAACACACCCTTACAAGGAACCTCTCCCTCTTTTTTAATGCATCTTCTGTCATTATTTCCTTCTCCAGGAACAGCATCCTTCTTGGTTTCCTGATTTGAGTATCATTTTATACACCCATAAAGATTTCTTATTGTTGTTAAAGGGAAACATCAAACACCCTCACTGTTTTACAGACACCTTTGCACCAGCTCACAGGTGCTTATATTATTCATTTCTGCCTCTGCAAGATGTCACTGTACAAGGCATTTGTCAAACAGAAAAGTATGGAGGCTCTGAAGAGCAGCTTTCCAGGACCCTTGTGCTAAACAGTGGGTGTGCCTACTTTTGTTTGGTATCAAGTTCCTTTTGCAAGAGCCAACTACATGGATAGTTAAGTTTTTCCCCACCTTCAAAAACATCTGTTCCTTTTCTAAGTTCTCCAGACTTCCTTCCCCTTTACCATATCACAAAGCCTTTCTTTTTAGCAAGGCTGCCTTCTTGATAGTCCATCACCGTTATCTTCTTGTCTGCTGCAGAGCAGCCTGAACCACTGAATCTTGCAGGGCTTCCAGTCCTTTCAGCTCAAGGCCAAGCACTGAATTCAAGCATCCTGATTTAGAGAGAAGGCTGTTAAGCTCTTTCCCTGCCTCCTTTTTTAACACTCTACAGCTTCCTGCCCTGGGAGGCAACCAGGCTGCTGTGAGAAATGCCAGTTTCTGTTAAATATCCTGAATTCCTGTAACACTGAACATTTAAAACTACCACTTCCAAATCTAGCACTGTAACAGCTTTTATTCCCCGAAGTGCAGAGATGAGCAAAAATTACTTCAGCACAAAGGAGTTTTAGTTAGTTCTTTACTGAATCTCACAGCACTTAATGTTAACATTCAGGCTTGGCACGACCAACCATCCGCTCAAACACAGCACAATGTCACCCCTCAAGACCCCACTGTTCAACCTAAAGGCACTTAGGTTTTTTATTTTAAGGGTGCGTCAGCTGCTAACTGAAAGTGGGAATGCCTCATTTAGCACACACACTTGGTAAACTGCTCACAGCATGCAAATAAAATACCGCATTGTGCAAAAGTCATTCAGCCTCCCCATCCATAGATATGAGCAATGGAACTGTGTCCAGGAAAGAGAAACTTGGAACAACACACAAATATTTCAGTCCTCTATTCCCAATATTCACATACTATGCTAAAGCCCACATCCCTGTTGTGTTGAAGGGATGACCATGTTGAGAATTTTCTGTATGTAATGGGTGGGAAAATGACCATTATGTGCCTTGCCCCATTGCTGCACCCTTTTATTTGTAGTTATTACTGCAAACTGCCATTTTTTTTTTCCCAGACAATAACTGTGTTATTATAGGTACCTTTATGCTATGCCAAAACACATACACACAGCAATTCAGAACAATCAGCCTTGTTTTCATGGGAGCAAAGGTTGCAGCCAAATGAAATGGGTGGAGAGCACATTAAACAATCTTGGAATCTGCTAATAGGATATAGGAAAATGTGACCATAACGCAGATGCAGTTCCCCTTTCACCTTCCAATGTTACGGATAAAATAAAAGCTTTGGAAAACCAATTAAACTGTTTGAACAACATTAAGCAAGTCAAAGTGCTCCCAGTGTGCTTACAAGACCACTGAGAAGCTCTTTAAAAAGTGCTTTTTCAAAGCTCCCCACCCCAGAACACCGCCTGTTTAAAAGAGATAGGATACCTGCAAGATGTCTGCTTATCCACAGGAAAAAGAAGCTCATCATGACAAAAGTTCCTATCTTAAAAGACATCATCAGCCCCTTCTCTGTCTAAAAGAGAAATTTTTATTGAAGCACCTTGCTTGGTCAGCTGTAACCTGCATTCCCCTTGTTTGCTTTTGAGATGTGCATTAGTCAGCTTTCTCCTTCACAAATATGATTGTGCCTCTGCATGATCATACACTGAAGTCATGTCCTTGAGCCTGTGACACCAGTCTGTTGCCATGGTAATGTACAGGGCAGTCCAAAATACAGTATTATGGCATCACTGCAGGATCAGAAGCAAAGCAAGCAATGCCTGAGAGCTGGTTAATGCAGCACAAACAGCAGAGGCATTTCAATTTAAATGTTACAAGTGCAACTGCACTTTCTCATGATATTCTTGATAAATATGGCTAGAAGGTTCTCGTCAAGAAAGACGATCCAGAAGGTCATTAAGTTAAAGACATCGTGCATCGCTAAAAGGAAGGGCAGTATGTTTCCAAGGATGGTCACCAAGAATGACGAAAGCTTAGCTCAGCTCTCTGAATAGAAACCACCATCTGTTCCTAAGGGAAAACCAGGCTCTGCCCAAAGAGATCGCTCACAGAGAAAGAGGGATGGCCCCTTGGCAACCTAGATCAAGTGCTGGGTTGCATGCAGTTTTTCTGAAAATCAGAGACTGGTATGTCACAGCAATGTCATCCTTTCAAAGGGACAGCATTACATAAGGCATGGTTCTTCAATTCCAAGCTTTGAAGCAAAGATCAGTGCAACATTAACCCAACCTGTAACAGAGCCATGTAGTTAAAAAAGGGTGGTACCTTCCAAGAGTTGTTATTCCATGTAGGGTTAGACATTAGTTCTGCAGGTTTCTTGCACACTCAGGAGAATGGCATTTCTGAAGAGCAAAAGGGAAGGAAAAATGAAATTAGTGACACAGTAATGGTGTTACAACTACTAACTAGCTCTTAAAACACCAAAAGATCTGGTTTGCCCACCACAAAGGGCATGCAGAAACAACAATCAAAGCATTGCTGACATGTGGAGCACCACCAATTCAAGCAGGTCTTCAGTGCTGACTGACTGAGTACACCCTAAAAAGAGTCAGGCAACTACAGTGGAAAACAGCCACCCTGTCACCAGAAGTCCTGCTGTGTGGCCGAGCAGAAGCTGCTTTGGCATCGTGGGAGGCTGCAAGGACAGCAAAGAGGAGGGACTACAAAGCTATTGGCAGCCATGCTGGACCCCTTTCTTGACTTCTTCCTCCATTCTCATCAAGCACACATGTTTAGGAATCTGACTGCAGATTTCCCATCATTGCTCTAACACCTAAATTCCTCAAGACCCTTGAGTATTTTTGCATGTCCGTTCTGCTTCCGTGTAAACTGAGCCGCTCCCTGCACACTTGACTAGTTTCAGTTTACCTCCTTCAGCTTTCTTTTATTAATCCATGCAAGTCCTGTAACTCAGTCAACACTTCCTTCTACAAAGCTGACTTCCATCCTTCCTATAACCTCAGATGCACCCGCAATTTTTTAACAGTGCCATTAACAAGCTGCAGGCACAAGAAGAAACATTTCAGGTTCTCTACACAGATGTAACCTTCGCCCTCTCCTAACCCCTCCCACCCAGGTCCCTGGTTATAACTACCCCATGTCTCATTATCTAATACTGAACGCAAGCCTCTGGGCTGGGAACCACGGTTTGTTTCTCTCTGCAATGCCACACCCCGAGTGGTGTTATAGAAATAAATTCTACAACCTGTTAGAACCCGAGCTTGAGTCAGACCTGAATTCTACCAGTTTCTAAATGACTGGTACAAATACCTTCACTTTCTCCCAGCTCACTTCAGCAATAGTGACTTTTGCAATTAGCCACCATAGGCAGCTCCAGTGCCAAAGATCACTACAGCTAACTGCTCCTACAGACCACAATTGCACAGACAACAAAACACTTAAATCCCTCTCTTATTAAATACAAATTGCAAATTATAAAGGGAGGAAGAGACAGGCAAGAGGCACACTGCTCTCAGCATGAGGACACCTGAATGACAAGTTCCGCATGTCAATGTCACCTCTCAGTCACCAAAGCATCCAGGGTTTGCAGCAACTTCAGCCCTTAGACACCAGCTGCAAGTCTGAAGTACTGCAGAGGCTGAGATTCTGGAGGCAACTTTAAGCCAAATGGATTTCAGAGCAAAATAAAGCCAGCAGGCTTTATCTCCATGGAGCTCCTGCAACATAACATAGGCTGGACAAGTTACTCAGGGCAAAGGTCTATATTATTAACTACCTAGTAAATTCAGATTAAAGTTGGACAGCTTTTTCCCCTCCCTCACATAAAGATCAGATGCTATCCAGCCCTCAAGTAATTGATCTACCTTCTGCAAAAAGGAAAACTTGCTCACAACTGCATGGCACCACAAAGAATCTACAAGATGGTGGCCTTTCAGGCACTCATTACTTTTTTTCCCTACAAAAGTCTCCAGTACCTCCAGATAATTTGCCCTCAGTTTGTTTTTTACAGTCAAGAGGGATCATAACCATAGACACATGAGTAACCACAGTGCACCCATCCCAGCTCCTGAACCTTCAAGTCAAGCACAAGAAAGAAAAAAATGAAGGCACACTTCAACCACTAAGAAAACATAGGTAAACATAGGCCAGAGAAGAGCCAGGGCTGGTGGGTGCTGTGAAAGCTTGATTAATAAACCTCAAGAGAAGCAGAATACAGGGGAGACAACCCACCATCCCAAATGGTCACAAGAACCTTGTAAACTTATACAGACCCTAGGACAACTCCAAAAATCCTAAATGCAGCACCAAGAAGGCAAATAGACGATTCTGAGATGTAGGGTTAGCTTTTTTACCAGAAAAAAGAAACACAACCACACACAGCCCTTTAACAACTAACAAAGCAGGATCCAGCACTCCACATCTGAGGTATTTGTGAGACACCATTTTATCATCCAGCAGTCCATCTCAGCACAAAAGATGCTAACCTCTCATAATGGTGTCTACCATTCATTATAAGCATACAGGTGGCTGACCTTCACTCACTCATAGGAAGGAGCTGTGCTCTGCAGACCCTTACTGACTACTCAGCTGAACCTCCTGCCCCTTTCCACCTACTTACCCTCAGAGGAGGTTGGCCAGCATGACAATGAGTCATATTCTAGCTTCTTTTTCCCATGCAGGAAAGGCCCCCAACCTCTCTTAAAAAGGCAGCACCAGTGCTCCTCCATGAGACTCATGTTCTACAATCTTCTTCTTACAATCCTGCTGCCAGGTAACACTCCAAGCTTGAACCTAGTTTTTATTAAGGCTACACCCACTCCAACCTGCCAGCCTCCTGTCCCTGCAATATCAGTGGCTATAAATGAATGGAGGAGTCTGATCAGCTATTGATTTTTCACAGGGAAAAAAGTATTTTTCCTCTATCCAAATAAATAAATGCCTCCTTAAAAAAAGGCGATGCAGTTCATCTCATCAGAAGAACCCATATTGTTCTTATCAAAGCATGGATCCACTCCAGTGCATGATGCACAGGCCAGTTAGCAAAGCACGTTTAGGTCCTTCCCTCTGAAAGCCACCCTCTAAATGCAAGGCTCAACTAAAAGGGCCTCATACTCTCTAACTCTTTGAAATTCAGCATCACTTCACCTTAAGTTATTCCAAGAGATTAATGCTGCAATTGGACCCATACCAAGCTGCTCTACATGACCAATCCTATCAGCCAAGTTATGACCAACACAACCAAACCCAAACTTACAAAAATAATCAACAGTGAAAAAGTGCATTATATTTCATTTCCCAAGATTTTTTTACCTGTCAACAAATATCTGTCTTAGTGTGTTACCATCCTCCCATCGGTCTGATTTGAGTTATTGGGCTTACAGCAAAAAGTAGTGAGAGCCAAGAACACTGCCTAGAATTCAAGCAGAGCCTGCAACAACAGAACCCCTTTGGGGCAGTGACAGTTGAGTTCCATTTAATGCAAAAACAAACTACTTTTCCATTCAAGACAAAAGCAGAGAAAAAGAACTGTATGTGGCTCAGAATGCACAGTCAGCTGTCTTTTTAGGAATAGATCAGATTTAACAGCTCTACTGCAGTCCAGAAAAAGTTCACCTGACAAGAGTTTAAACTTTGCCCAGTACTATGCTATGCAAAATCCAGGCACTTGTATGCAGCGCTCTCATGGCCCTAAGCCAGTACCTCAAAATCATGATCATCAACATTATTTCCAAGAAGATACGTTATCAAGATTCAGCCTGATGCACAAATGCACTCTTATCCCATTTCAAAGATAGACAAAAACCCCCTCTGAAGCTCTCCCCGATAATTCTCTTTTGCATAATATAGGTTGCATATAACCATTTCTACACTGTGGAACTAAAACGACACCATTCTGCTACAGCCTTGCCAACATGACCACTCTCACCACAGGGACTTATGTTCTGAAACAGAAGCGGTAGCAGAGGCATCCTCAAGATGGTTTATTGGACTATTCAGGGCCTGATGCAGATAGAAAAACTAATTAACACATATCATTATGGAAAGCAAATATATTCTGAATGTTCATCAGTTTATATTTAAACCCTCTGAAGCATCTTATGTCAAAGCTAAACAGATCTTCCCCTGGCAAACTATTTGGAAAGCCTTCAACTGAATCTGCCAGATAAGGTAATGCAGTATTTTAGGATATTTTTGCTACATACACTGGGGATGCACCTCTAACATGCACAAAGCCCAGAGAAGCATCATGAGAGCTGCAAGAACACCTCTGTCCTGGCTAACATTCATGTAACAGAATTACAGTTTCACTGCAGGGGAAAAAAGGAAAAAGCACTTAAGTTTTATTTAGATTGAAGTGCTGCAAGCCGCACTGCTCATCTGCTATCAGAGTAGACTGCTGGGCTGCTCCAATGATTATTCAGTAATGAAGTAACCAGAAATAGAAGGTATGCAATTAGTCCCATCTCTTCCTCCTCCTCCTCCTCCTCCCCCTTAAAAAGAAGGAATAAACACCCAGCACAGACATTACCACCTCTTCTTCTAGCTCTGCTACCCTTATAACTTAAAATAGCCATAATGCAAAGTAGAGGTGTCACTTACAAGCTGCTAAGGAGCCCAGCTTGGCCCTGACTGGCAGCAAAGGTGATATTCTCAGCATCTCCCCAGAAGAAGTTACTGGGTTACTTGTTGGGATGTTTTCTCAGATTACCCACACAGGCATATATTAACATGCCTGCATTTAGCTATTCCGGTAAAAGCACCTAGCTTTTCAGAGGAAAACAGCATTGCTGTTCTACTAGCTTTAAGTTAAAGCATCTCCTACTGATCCTCCCCAGCATGACCACTGTGAATATATTAAACTCAGGACACAGGTATCACTTGCTGGCACTTTGTCTAGCTTTACTGACTCCAGCCTGACAATGCCAGCTTATTTTACTTGCACAATTTACAGTCTACCTTTCCTTAAAGAGTTATGCTTTATGTTTGTAAAGCAGTACTTACAGCTCCTTCCCTAACTGCGACTAATACATGAAAGATGCAGAAAGGCCCCGAACACCCCAAAGCCAAATGGCAACCCATAGCGAATCCCTGCTTCCAAACTGCAATTCTGATGAAATACATGTTGATGTTTATTCATGCTCAGAAGCTCACTCACCCTCCCCTCCACCCCAGTGGTACCAGTTGGTCTAATTAAAGACATGCCTTCTCCCAACAGCCTGTGCCTCACGTATACCCCAGGAAAGTTTCTCTATCATGATCAACTTTTACATTTACTTTATTTAATCTCTAGGCTTCTTCAAATGGAAAGCAGACTGACAGACTCCTCAGTCCACAACTGCCTTTGTTCTGCCTGGGCAGCCACCTGATGAACAATTCGTTGCTGTTATGCTGTGACAAAAACCCTTACAACCAGTATTAATGCAACTAGCAACATCAATGAACTAGCTCCATATAGCTCCACTGCAGACATAATTTTACACTCTGATAAAGTTCCCTTACTTTTTTCCATGTTCGTTTCTTCCCAACCTCTTAAATGTTTTCCCATAGACATATGGTCCATCCCTACAGGACACTGGTGCCTACACTTCCTTGGGTTTAGTCATGCCAGGGATGAAGCTGTTAGCTTCACAAAATTCATACACAACCCTTTCCTCACTGGCTAAGTCTACTGATCCCAAGGAGGAAAAAAGGCAGAGGGAAGGGAAAGGCAATTTTTAAGGCTAGAAGAGTAAGAAAAATGCTGCAGACATTTGCTACAAGCATATGTAAACTACTACTATTTATCCTACAGTTTACCCAGAAGCCTACAGCTAACACATCAGCGGATCTCATTTTAACAATTCCATAAGCTGCGAAGGCCTAACAAAGGAATCATTAGGAAAACTGGTTTAGAACACTGTTGGTGGCATCCCATGCACTAAGCAAGGAGGGCACATGACTGAAACTGCTCTGAGCTCCCATTCCCAGCTTAGGCTGTAAAGCTGCATCATCAAAACAGAATTCCCAGTAATTTGTATCAAAGACACATCTCCAACTGCTTCTGCTGCAAGACCAACTCAAAGCAAGTTATTATACATTTTAATACAACTATATCTGCAGTCCTACTGCATCTAAAAAAAAATAATCCATAAGCATTGTAGGAGAAACACAGGGATTTTTTTTCTTAACACCATGGAAGATGGATTTGCTGCTATCAGTAATCCTCCCACAGCCTGAATTTCAGAAGTGGCAGCAGATTTACTTAGATTTCATATGCATGAACAAGCACTCTTTGCATCACTTCATTCATGTTTATTAAGATAACATCACTTCATTCATGTGTTTATTAAGTTACCTCAGTTAAAACACAACAGTTGAGTACCATCCTTCTTTAGAAAGAAAATTTAAAAATAAAGAGGCAAGACTCTAACAGTCTGCCCCAAACTTGATGGCAAGCTGTTACATATATCTGGTGCCATGATGGTTAAATTGAGGTCTAGAAACCTATTTCCAGAGGGCAGGTTTTCCTTAAAGATCCCTGACCATTTGTCTCAAGCTACCATGCCCTGCATACCCAGACTGCCCAGCAGTGGATTGCCTGGGCACAAACATCCCGCACAGGAACAGCTTCCTCTGCCCAGGACAGGACAGGGACATGTGCAAGCAGTCAGGAAGACAAATGACTGAGAAAATCACAGTCACCCTGACAGGCAGCATGATACCAAAGCAAGAGCAGCCTAATGGTGGAAGAGTAAACTTCATGTTTACAGGGAGCTTCTCTCAACTTCAGGAGTCAGAACAGGAGGAAGCACCAAAGCTTTGAAGATGTAAATACATTAAGACTGCAGTCCCAATGCCAAAGTGAAGGCTTCATGATGGAAAGGGTTTTTACACTTTGCAATAAAGACTTAGGGCGAGGCAAAGTTCAAAATAAAGACCTCAATGAAGAGCTTTATGAATCAAAAGGGAGCTAGGCTGCCTCTGTAAGCACGTGAGCCAGTGAACATAAACTCTAGTCTATCTATCTAGCTACTATCACTCAATATGCAGCAAATCTTGTTTGAACTCATTGTCCAAACTCTTTTTTAAAATGTAGCCTCCAGTAAGACACATTGCAGAGAGCCAAACCACAGGCACAAGCCAGCAGTTAGTCTCTGAAGTTTAGATACAACAGAAATTATTTCACCTACCTAGATGCAGAGGGATAGCTGCTGCCTTTGATGCTACTTTGGTCTTAAACTGCCCAAGGACTCCAAATTGCTTGCTGGGCTGCAGAGCAGCAACACCCAAGCCTACACATACACACAAACATAATTATGTCTGGTCTAGACTTGGGAGGAAAGGAAAGAAATAAAGCCTTTTCAATGATGGTAGCATACAAAGAAAATAGCATATACACAGAAATATCTAGAGTGACTTAGGAACAAGATTTTATGCTTGGCTTTCTGCCAATTAGAAAGGAATTAAAGAGCCTAGCAATATAACCCTGTCCATCCCCAGGAAGAAACTGCATTTTTAAGTGATCAGCGGAATAACAGGGAGGAAGAAAGAGGGAGAAAGACACAGGCCAGCAATTGCACACAGCAAAATAGGAAGTTTCTGATGGTACTGAGAAAGAAGGCAGGCAAAGACCGTAACACAGAAAGAACAGTTCAGATTTTAAAATTAATTCAGTCTATTGCATCCAAAAAACAAAAAAAAAGAGCCAGTAAATAACAGCATTCCAATAAAGCAGACAGTATTTTTCACTATAAAATTCCAACTGTTTTAATATTCTACAGATTATGCATCTCCACTGACTGCCAAGCAGCAAAATCAGTTAGAGGAGGTCACAAGAAGAAAAGCAAATCAAGTGGCAAAGGCATTGCTAGACACCTTGAGAAGCTGAAAATGTGTAAAAACCCAGGCTTTCAATACGACAGAACATTTAGTAGCTACCTACAAGGATGATTTTACATCCAAACATTCTGGAGTTTAAGAATTCACATCATGAGGCCAGCTTTTAGCAGAATTAGGACCAGACTTGACATGCCCCAGATTCCCCAAGGTTACTTTTTGAAACCCATCTACACTTAAAATATTTCAAGGACTCTTCTCACACTGCAGAAGAGCAACCAAAACCTAACATCTAATTTTCTAATGTTTTAGCATCTGGTTTATGAGAATTTAATTTCAACACTTTTTTTTATTTGAATGACAAAAGGCATTTTGCATTAGACTGCAGGTTGAAAGTTACTGAAAATAGAAGCAAGCTGCTGTTACATACAGAAGTCATTGCAAGGAGGAAAGAAAAAAATGTTCCTGAAGCTTGCTCAATCAAAGTCTGTAAAATACCAAAACCCCAGAATGAAGCAGAAGTAGCTTAGGAGTTGCTAGGGATGTTTCAAGTTAATAAAATTCTAAATTAAAATGGCTGCCGCTTAAGTTTGCCAAAAAATTATGCAAATTTTCAAAGTTCATACATAGTAATTAACCAAGCAGAAAGCACATCCCAAATAAATGACGAAGTCACCCTCGCTCTTCTGCTTCCAGCAGATGGGATTAGCTACGTGTGAAGTTATTTTTTGCAATTGGAGATTAAATGCATTATCCTGAATATCAATTCCTTAAGTAAACAGAATGTTGGATACATGCATGCATGATATTAGGAATATGCAAAACCCAATAAGAATCCTTTCCCATCATTCTAAACAAGACACTAAGGCGGCTGGGGGAGGGTTTACATATTTTAAACTTCATTTTTCAAACCAACTGACTATCTGCCGACAATTCAGCTCAAACAAGTTCTCTCAAAGCAGGTTAGCATTTGTAGTCCAAACAGGTTTTTCCAAAGACTGTCTGCCTTGACTAAAAATTCATTGTCTTGATGTGCTAATTGACAGAACACAGAAAGTCATCCAAATGGCAAGTTCAAACAACGTGCATAAAGAATGGGCTTTGCCTATTACTTCTCTAAAACCCAGTTTGTGGGCCTATCAGTCATATACTGCGTATCACATGCTATAATGCACAAATTCACCTTTTCCATTCCTATTGCTGATTTGCCACTTCATGCATAAAAAGATACAGCCTTCTCCTAAACCCTGCAATTCTCAAGCTACCTGCAATACATTGAGCTGAATGGCTGAACCTCAGGCTGTCCTTGACCAAAATACTCCACCCATCATAGAATAGTTAGGGTTGGAAAGGACCTTAAGATCATCCAGTTCCAACCCCCCTGCCAT
>NDXB01015125.1:381154-409369 GCA_002631895.1 Agapornis roseicollis | reverse complement strand
AAAAAAAAAAAAAAAAAACCTAAACAATAAAACAAAACAAACGGAAAGGACATTGCAATTTCAGAAAGCTGTCCAAAATTAATCTGCTCCCTTTTAAACCAAGCTCACTTTATAGCGGAAGTCCTTGTTTATTTTTCAGAGGCCTTTGATGTAATTCTCTATTTCTACCCTCAAACACAGCAGAAATATCTGACATTCAGATTTGGCACACAAAGCCAAACTCACTTTTCTACATAGAGAGAGAAGGGGCATGTAATGGCCTTGATTATGCTTTATTGGGTTCTTCATTAAAATCTGTGTCAGTGGCACCAATAAATGGGTGGGCCTTGATTTTTGTAAGAAATTATTTTTAGCTGTATACAAAATGTGGTTTACCATAGAAGAAAGAGAAGTAATAAGAAGGGAAAAGCTCCCATCACTCCAACTGATGCACTGTCAGCTGTGTGCTGCCACAAAACTCACCTGCCATGCTTTATAGTGTGTATTTTGTGGATAAACCAGAAATCTGCCACTCTATAATTGAAGTGTTGCTTCAGCTTTTTCCACAGAACGTAAAGACAGGAAAGGAAGTGCAAGATACTGGAAAGTAGCTGAGCACTGACTTGCTTTCAGTACATGGCCTGAAGATGCAGGGCCATTCCCTACTTAAGGTAACCATTTTCAGCCCTTGACACTATATTGTCAAACTAACAGTAAGTAGAGAAGTAGTGGCAACTCACCTTACACAGAAGTACTGACACACATGGCTTAGAAGTTATTTACACCATATGAACTGAGGTTTGTAACATAAGTGCCCTGACTCACACTCTGCAAGGTCATAAACTACTCAGGGCACTCGATGCTGAAGACAGAAGTCTGAAGTTGGATGATGTGAATAAAGGAACCAATAAAGGTCACCCAGAAAGTTTGCAACTGAAAAAGGACATGGATAAGTCTCAATAGCACCAGCAACTGCTTGGAAGTAGGACAGCTGGCCTTCGTTTTGAGAACCAAGATCAGCATTTTTTTTTCTTTACCAAAATTAAACAAAAAAGTAACATTGAAATAAATAATTAAAAAAACCTTATCAAACCCAAAACAAATGGATTAAAAGGTTTCCCATTCTTCTCTAATACGTTAAAGTAAGCAATGGCAGTTGAAAAACCCATGGGTCACACCAAACCAAACAAAATCAATAACTCAGAATTTAAATCCTTCATTTCTTGACAAACTAAATATTTAATTCAGTCAAAGAACAAATACTTCATTTTGAAGACAAGTGCAATTTTATAATTTTGAAATCAAATTGACTGACAACTTGAAAAAAAGACTTGCTTCAATCTGGAAAAATAATAGCAACAGACCTTATAAAGTGCATATCTGAAAATAAAAGGCTTTCTCCAGATTTCTTCCAAGTTAACCCCTTTCTGCTACAAAGAGCAACACAGTTAAACTAACATGCCTATGAAGACCTTTTTTTTCTCTTCAAGTTCTACAATTTAGAATCAACAAGCTTGCAAAGTAATGTACCATTTAAAATAGCCCTGTCATACCAAATATCCCATCTAAAGCAGAGACATATAAATCTTTTCCACCTGAGTTAACGGGATCAGTTCTGTGCCTTCTCATTTCATCTACCAGCATAGTTCTGACACATGCAAAAGGACCCAAAACCTACAAGACCTTGTCATAAATATATGCCCTATTTGGAAAGAGAGAAACAACAAGGAAGCAGAGTATTACTACCATATTCATATTCTCATAAAAGCAGAATCTACAGCCTTCCCATTGGGAAAGTGCCATGTGCTCAGAGAGGAAAAGTATCCTCTACTGAATTCCTTTGGCTGCCTCCTAAAACCATCAGAAGTTTAGCCCTAATCCAAAGAAAGCCAAAGTTAGTTTCTAATTTCTGCCCAAAAGGCACCACAAGTTGCCTCTGTATTTCTACTTTGCATTTTTTATTTTTAGAATATGGTTTGTTTTGAATATTCTGACGTAAATGTTTTAAAGGCCACAGAGTTATTAATTGAAATTATTATTCAAGTTCAAAGTAAATACAGGCTGCTTCCATTATATCCAGGTTAACAAAATCGTGGTATTTACAAGATTTCACGTATGTTCTGTTGATTGCAACATTCTGTAGACCCTAATGAATATGTTATTCTGGAACACTAGCAGCATGAAAGTGAGGATGACTCTGAGGGCAAAATCCAGAAGTCGCAGTCAGAATGGGAGTGTGGGTCAGGCTCCACTTCGAAGCGGACTGGGCTGGTCCAGAGCAGTCTCCAGGCATGTTTGTGGAAGAGGATAAGCACTGGCCTTATATTGCCAAGTCACAATAAAAAGACCCTATTGTCAGCAGATTTCCAGTCAGATTCTAATCAGAGGAAATGAGCATCAATCCCACTTTACAGGTAGCAAAACAGAAACACAAAGAGAAGGGATGGTTTGTCCAAAGCAGCAATAAACAGGTTTCCTGCATGCTAGTCCAGGATGTAGATGCTCCTACCAGGCTATACAAAAGGATTTAATATGACTGGAAAAGACACAATTAACAACTGGGTAGACAGAAACTACTATTTACAAGCATGTCAGAGGCCAATTATTACCCTGAGTTTTACATTAAACTGAGAGCATTTGTTTGAGTAAAACAGTATTAATCCCACTGCTGAGGCAAATTAAGGATTTTAATAGAAGAATTTTAAGCTGGGTAAGTGAAGGCAAGGGGAAAAGGCTTGTCACTATTAATAAAATAAACAGATGCCAGTGCAAATAGACATCACTTATTAGAAGCATTCTATCCATACAGGAGAATGATGGCTTATAAAATCTCTTTCCAGTGCTTTCATATTTAGTGATGAATGCAACTAGAAAGGGGAAAAAAAAATCAAGAAAGAAACCCTTGTCAACATTTTCCAAACCATTCAGAACAAAATAATCTGCTTTAAAATTATATTTTGGACAACTGATGCTAACTACTGGTTATGCATTGTTCAGAATAAATAATTACCTCATTTGGAAAGTCACAAAGCATTTTAATGGAAGTGTTTGTACATTGTAAATAGCTCTAAGACTTTTCTTAAACTCCCAAGACATTTAAAGCCAAGTAAACTGGAAATTAGTATGAAGATTACCTTACATATTGCTGGGACACCTGCAAAAATCTAAAAAGTTGAAGTTCTCAAAATCTCTGAAACAGCTGAATATTAGTAAATGCTTCAGGTTTCTTCCACAGAAATGTCTGTGCTCTACTCATGTTGAAAGAAGAAAAATGCTCGTGATGAGAGCTAAAATTAAGATAATCGTAATTTTTATAAATACAAGCAGAAGGTAAAAATCTGCAGGTAAAAGTTTGGGAATTTTAAAATTCAAAATCTACTTATTCCATCATAAAAGCACTTCTACTTCTTTAGAAATCCAGCTTCTCTGTGAAAGAAGAATCCAGTTTTCTCCTCAGCTCTGCTGAGAGCTTGAGACTCTGGGAAGCTGAGCTGTCACCACAGTGCAAAGGAAGGCTCCCAAAGGTTCAGGCTCACAGTTCCTGTCCATGCACTGGAGACTGGGAAGCTTCTAAGCGGCAGAGCAGTTGGTTTTGAGACTTACAGTGAGTCTCAATTCTCCTTAGGCCTGCCATGCAACTCAGGAACCAGAAGCAACCTCCTTCTAGTGCAGACACTATGGCTAGAGTCATTAAGACTTCTAGAGCATACATCTAATGTAATCCTCTTAGGCTCCCTTCACTGCTAGTGGAGCCATCTATTTCAGGATGCCACAGCTTATAGCCTAGAAATAAATATTTTTCATTAACTGCATGACAGCCAAAATATGAAACTCTAAGTTGCTCAAGCTTTGGCATATGAATAACAAGATTTTGCATTCGATCGGGTGAATCTCATCCCAAGAATCTAGAGAAGCTCCATGGCCACCAATTCACTGGCTTTGCTTTTCGTGGAATTTCAGTGGAATCAAAATATCCCAGGAAAATATTTGGATTCAATGGTAAATGACAACAAATAATCAGTGTAACAGGTGACTGCAATGAAACCCCTCTGAGAAATGTTGTGTCATCTGAATCCAGTCAATATTAAAACCCTTTGAAATGATGTCCTGAAGATAGAACATTTACAAAGCTGGTGTTAGCAGAAAATATTTTCCTACTAGGGAGAACAGGAAAATTATCTCAGTAACTCTATTTCTCTTCAAAGAACTTAAGATGACTACCCTGAAATCAGAAGTCTAAGGAAACCCATAGTAACAGTTAAACCTTCCCTAAATGACACACCCAAAGTGAAACAGACCCTCTACTTCTGTGACAACCATCTGCAGCACTCCAGAAGAGAATTTACTTCCCTGTCCTACTTAACGTGTCTTATGCAGTCCCTTGAAGAAATAAGTTTATGAGATCTTCCAACAACAACAAGCAGACTGCATAAAGATCTAGTATCTGTACACTATCTTTGATAGTGTACAGGTAACACCATTGTACAGGTGCCACAGATATTCAAGTAATCCAAGTGATGAACAAAATCAGGATATGGGTATTGAAAAATGCATAAAGTAAACTTCAAGTTTATGCATTTGTTTATCAGAAAATGCTCCTAAGACTCCAGAGTTATCCTTTTGTTTTGATTATCTGTCTAGTAAATACTCAGAAAAACCTGTTGAAATACAGATTCACATCTGCTCTGCAGTAACTTATTTTCAACTTATCAACCATGAATGAGCTTCCAGCTCTTCAACTGTCCTACAATTACCATCACACCACACCATCCCTCTCTGACAATGTTCTGTCATTGGTAACAAGCATCAGCCACCACTTATCTGACTATGGCAATGTACTTTGAAAAAAGCTTTCCAGTTTGAATTAAGCAGACATTAATGTTCCCATAGTGAAATACTTTTTAGGATAAAGCCCAGAGCAAAGCTTTCTTCAAGAAAAATTAAAAACAAGGGGAAAAAAAATACCAGATTTACTCAGGCAGGAATAACTAGCAGCCTGGCAGTCAATGGAGATTCAAGTTAAAGGCTTTTTTGTCTTGACCAAAGCAAGAAGCAACTCAAAATGTCTACATGACATGAAAGTGCTTGAGCCACAGAGCTGCTTGTTATACCCTGAGGTTCAACAAAATAATAACTCTTCAGCCTCAAGACACTTTTCCAACAGAAATTTTAACAAAACTATCCCGTTCTGATAGAACAGGATACAGTTATAGTTACAGGACAGTAAAACAGTTTCAGGTAAAATCAAAGTTATCAGTCCAACAACCTCTACCAGAAGGTCAGAACAAATGTAGCTCATCTGCCTAGGAGGAAGGGCTATTGCACACACATAACAATTTCACTTTACTTGCTCACCCTGAAATATTTGGTGAATTCTTTTCTCCCTCTCCTGACAGTGATACACAGTCCTAAATAAATACTTCGACTTTGTTTTTTTTTTTTAATTATTTTCTAAGAAAAAGTAATTGTAGTTACAAGCAAAAAGAACAAAGCAAAATGCAACTGAACTTAGCACAACCGAAGGTCACTTGAACAAGTCACAGCACAAAATCACCCAGCTCTTCTAATGAATCTTTTACTCATCAGGGCAGTTTCACTTCTGCTACAGCAGCAACAGACAATCTCAAATTCAGCACACACACATGTGCACCATTCCACCCTCTCCAGAAGAGGTGAAGCCTACTTACTGCTGTCATCACCTCTTTGTCATTATGCACAAACACAAAGTGACACAAGCTCTTATGAAATTTATGTTTAGTATTGCTGCTGAAAGGAAATCCTATTTCATAGAATCATAGAATAGTTAGGGTTGGAAAGGACCTTAAGATCATCTCGTTCCAACCCCCCTGCCATAGGCAGGGACACCTCACACATGTCACCCAAGGCTTCATCCAACCTGGCCTTGAACACTGCCAGGGTTGGAGTATTCACAACTTCCCTGGGCAACCAATTCCAGAGCCTCACCACCCTTACAGAATTTCTTCCTTATATCCAATCTAAACTTCCCCTGTTTAAGTTTTAACCCGTTACCCCTTGTTCTATCCCTACAGTTCCTAATGAAGAGTCCATACCCTATTTAATTTGTTAAAGCATACTCTTCACTCATTTTTCTGTACCAAACTCATCTGCTTCCTTATAACGATGACTGAAACCTTCTAATCTACACAGCTCTTGATTTTAAACTTAGTATGTTGCTGTGTCTCCATACCTTACACTTGGTATATTCACTAATATTTGATAGTGCAGCTCTTCTAAGAATGTAAGCTAGAAGACCAATGCAATGTACAGAAATTTGTCTGGATGCCAAGCATGACTCATTTTAGTAAGCATCCAGTACAAGTTCCACCAACAGTATGATTTTAAGTATATTTTATATCACTTCTGATTCTTCATGAGGAAAATACTAGCTTGAGCACCATTGCAATTTTTAAGCTTCCATCCAAATGAAACCTTCCAGCATTTTTTCCTAATAGGCCATTGCAGTTTAATGAGTCCATAGTTATCTTTCCTTATAGTCAAAGTGAATGTAAACATAAAGACATATGATTTTTGATTCAACTTTAATATATAGAAAGACACGTATTTGCAGAGATGGTTTTAGCCTTCAGAAAAATAAAATTACCCCTGTTGTTAATTGCAGCTGAAAATATTTCTGTTCTTGTTTCAAAACCTCGTATCCACAACATTACTTACATTTCTTATAAACTTTTTTCCTGTGGCCAACCAACTGACTGTATTTTATTTTCCCTTTGGAGAACTAAAACTAATTCCAACTATCTGTCTTTGTAGCAGAAATCTGTAAAAACAATAAAATCAGTGAAGTACACTGGGGATACAGGGATAGACCTGAATTTCGGAGCTGTTTTGCTGCGTTTCTATTTTGTTCATCTTTAAATATCTCTTCACCTATAGCAAAGCCTGACTTTGCTACCAGCTCCACTCCACTGATGGAAATTACATAGTGTCAGGTAGCTGGTTGTCACGAGACAACTGTTATCCACTTTGGTTGTGTTTTAATACATGAAACCACAGAACCATGGCAAATAAGAGGCATTCCAGAGTGTCCTGGGTTCAGCAGTTGCAGTCAGTTTTTCTTCTCTTTAGTAGCTGGTGTTTTGACTTAACCCGGGAACAAGGCTGATAAGGCCGATGTTTTTGGTTGTTGCTGAGCGATGTTTGCCCTGACCAAGGACTCTGTGAGCCTCGTGCTCTGCCGGGGAGGAGGGGGGGCTGAGAGGAAGGAGGGACAGAACCCAAACTGACCAAAGAGGTATTCCATACCATAGCACGTCATGCCCAGGTAACTGGGAGTTACCCGGAAGGAGAGGGCTTGTTTTCAGCGGGTGATATCGTACTCTATTCCCTTGTTTTCCTTGTCGTCATTATTATTGGTGATAGCAATAGTGATTTGTGTTATACCTTAGTTACTGGATTGTTGTTATCTCAACCCGTGGGAGTCGCTTTCCTTTGCCTCTTCTTTCCTCCCACTCCTTCAGGAGTGGGGAGAAAAGAGGGGAGGGCAAGAAGGGGGGGGGGGTTGAGTGAGTGAACGTGCTGCCTAGCTCGGTTTAAACTATGACAGAGAGCTAACAAAAAAGTTAAAGTCTGAATAATTAATGTTATAGTACTTTGCATACCTACCATAGTTTGTTGTTTTGGTGTTTTCTTACAGAACAAAATACCTATAGCTTACTTGTTTGTTGGGGCTTTTTCCCCCACCTTGGGTAATCAGGTGTCTTCGCAATATGACTATACAATACTGCCCAGTCAGGATGTGTCCGCCAGAACAGGATTTGACTGGAAATGCTGTTCTGACAAAAGAGAAAATACAGCACACTTTGCAGTTGTTCACTCCACAAAACTGAATGTCAGTTTGTTTTCCCAGATGACAGTACAGTCATTTTCTGAACAGCTTTGTTTAATAAGTTGTTGGTATTACTGCTACTCTGATTTCCAAGCTGAAACTCTCAAGCAGCCAGAGTAGTTTCCAATGCACTGCTATGGCTTTCTGTTAGGAGATGCTTACAAAGCACACCACTTCTGCCCTGTTTTGGTGGTTTGAGCGGTCTCCCGGTATGGGCCTAAGACAACATTCCTGCCAGCCATCTAAGCTTTGTTACACCATAGCCAAGGGTAACTATGGCCTTGCATACATCAGAGAGTCCTATCTTTCTCTTCAGAAGTCCAGGTGCTTATGGAAGCATCAGCACCACTGCACATACTTGCCATAGCAGCCACTTAAATATCCAGAACAACCTTAATATCTAAAATTACAGCTGACCTACATGTACTATGTATCTATAGCTGCATCTTGTTTCTCAGACAGTCAAAATAACTTCTTCTTTCCCTTCTTCTGGAGATTTACTGGGATATTTTTTTTTCTAATTTAATTTGCTTGGGTAACATGTAGTTACCCAAGTGGCATATAAAGCACTACGCTATCTGTTTCTCTGCTTCCATCGGAGAAAACAGTGAGATACTGTGATAATTGATTTTATTGTAAAGACTGACTTCAACCTTACATTCACAGTGCAGAAGGGTGACAGCATAAATCCCTGTGACTCTGAATAACAGGACTGAGGAACTACATGTTGGGATGGCTGGAAAATAGTGCTGTTCCCTTTCAAAAGCATCTCTGCTGAGGTTTACAGGAAAAGGTGGTGGCAAAGCACTTTCAGTGCTATAGAAATTCATATTTCTCTTTTCCCTATGGGAATGCAAATAGGAAAATTTGTACCTTGCTCCAAAGAAAGAGTCTGAATGACCCCAACAAAGAAAATCTATTCAGCTTTCTCATCTTTCCCTGAAATAGAAGCTTAGATACCAGAAAGTAAATAGACAAACTAACAACATTCAGAATTAGCTCACTGATTAGCCTCACAACAGTTTAAAAAAACACTGATCCAGTGTCTCCCTACAAAGAGGAAATAGATGTACCTAGCCACAAACTCATAATGTGGGAAGTCCAATTACATCCAGCATGCAGAAAGACCAAGGTCCAATTTATCACGAAAATGACAAGGCACACAACCCCCCCCCCAAAAAAAAAACCAACAACAAAAAATACTGGTATTTCAATAGTTGCCCACTAACAACACTTTTCTGTTTCCATAGCAGTAGACAGTAGAATCCAAAATTGTGTCATTTTCCTGTTACTCACTTAAAAACCAAAAACAAACCAAAACCGAAACAAACAAACAAACAAAACCTTCACAGGAATAAAAACTCAACCCAATAACCAAATGGAGGCATTCAGGACTCACAGAGCTGTCAACATATTAGAGCCACTGTGCGAGACATTGCCAATACTATGGCAGAAGTGAAGAAACATTTTTTTCACCTCCTACAGAGCTATGACATATCCCTAGAAAAAAACTCGTTATGCCACAATCTATTGGACTCATGGTAAGAGTTGTGCCATCAGTCCTCCAGTGTCACATTTGAACTGCTCTGGAAAATAAATGCATACACCCAAACTGTTCCTATGTAATAGCATACATCTATCTGGAAACCAACTGGGACTAATAATATTATACACATAAACTATTACACAATTGAAAACTAGCTGCATCTCTTATAAACGGAGTAAACAGACTAAAAATAATTAGCTAATAGTTAAAGACAGTTCCCAATTCAGGTCTTGTCTGTAGTAATCTGTGTCATCCTTAATACGATTAGCAGCAACAAAAATACCTAAAAAGAAGGAAGACCTTTTTACTGCTTCAGGCTCCAAATGTGGCTGGTTTCCCCTACTGTAATTAGGAACTGAAGTTAACCACACTAGTTATATAAGTAAGAAGCCTAAATTCAAAGATACTGCTCCAAACAACCCCAATTATGTCCTAGATAGATATCGGGAGAGAAATAATTAAAAAATTTGAAAGTACACTCTCTTTTCAAGTCCCTTAAACCTAGAGGCACTTATGTTTCTAGTCAGGTTGCTCAGGTATATTCACCTTATGCTCTCCACACCTTAACATGACTGAATTTGCTTAGTTTATGCAAAATTTGCAGCTAATGCTTTTGGAATAAAAGCATCAGCAATTTTCCAGCAATGCATTCCCTTCTTATCTACTTATACTCCACCCTTATACTACTTATACCTTAACACTCATTGGCAAAAAGTAGAAAACAGGCTTATTTTCCTTACATCCCTCCCTATATTTAAAACAAATGCCAACTGTTAAAACCAAAATACCAATCCTGTGTGAAGTTGGTAACAAGCTGACAAAATTACAGTGAAGAACCAATAAGCATAAGCATTTTTTAAGGTAAGATTCACTATGTTCCTCACACTTGTTCCACTTCGGCTGCTTAAACCACGAGGTTTTTAGCTGCTATTATTGGAGTGCTGCAAGTGGAGAGTTTTAGTAACTCAGATCCTGAATTTTTGACTACTTACCCATAACAAACTTTGAGTATGACCTGCCCACTGACACCAATGACCTAGAAAGCTACACTAGTAAGTTAACAGAAATATTTGCTTATGCCACTGGTTTATTTCAACCATTGCATTTGCAACATAAAACCCATCCATTCACTTCAACCATTACATTTGCAACAAAAAAAACAAGGGTGATTCATTGATTAAATTGTACTATGATAAGCTGCCCTGAGATGGCTATTGGCTTGACCTAGCCACTTTGTCATCACAATAAGAAGGAACAAATGTGTACTCACACTTTATTTTAACTACAACCAGATTATTCAGGCTTAACCTACACTGATTTTAGCACCTTTTAACTGTATGGAAAAACTGATGGGTCTTTGTTTCTCTCTTGTTAATGGAGACACACTTTTAAGACAAAAAAATGTCTAGAGTGCTGATAATACCTACCCATAAGTAGAAAAATAGCATGGCTAATGGGAATTACTTTGGTTTTCTTTCTTTCTGTGCATTTGGAGTTAATTGTCTGCAGTCATATTCACTGTTTCCTAAGAAAGATGGCTGCTCCTAGTAATGTGCAGGGTTTTCTAAATGCCATAATTTACGTAAACGTCAGCCACCTACTTGTTTTGACTTATTTACATGCATAACTCATTTGCTCATTTTATATTGAACTTACAACAGAATACTTTTTATATAGAGCATTAGATAAAAATTTTACAAAGATTTCCACAATCATGTGCACTACATCAAAAGATGTCAGTTTAGGGTAGTAACATCACAACCTCATAGCTGTTTAGCACATATAAGCTACTTACTTAGACAACAGAATTTAAGGAATAAATTTACATCTCCAAAATGCTAAATTTTGTAATTGTACACAAAGTGCTTTACTGCTGGAATTCAAAATGTTTTATCTCTTTCTCCTTAGGTATTGCCAAAAAATAAACGAAAAAAACCACCCCCAAAAAAGAAAAAGCTGGAGCAAGTCTCTCACTTGATTTAGCAAAAGTCTACGGTAACAAGAACTAGAATGACAAATATTTTTACTTTGCCAGAAGACTAAAATATAATGGGAAGAAATAATGAAATGGGATTTACAAATCTAATGCTTGGAAGAGTTCAGCCATAAACTAATCTCTGCATAAAACCATCTTCAGAGGGAAAAAAAAGATATATATATAAAAAAAGTTAAAACAAAGGATAAAAAAGGTTCGCAGAATCTAGACCTTTATTTAAAGCGAGCCAAAACTATGCTAGTATAGAAGTTAAGACTATGGTCTTAATTTTTTAGTATTTCTTGAAAAAGGTTTAAGTAATCTGTGCAACAGACTGCTTGGAGTTTGCGCTAAGCATAAAACTTGAATACCAAGATAAAGCCATTCAGATCACAAAATAGCTTGCTTTGTAGTGAGAACCAATGATGACGAGGTATATTCACTATTAATAATTTTCTAATGAGTGCCTTACGAGGAACCTATATATTTTTAAGTCCTTAAAACATACACAAGATAGGTTAAATAATATTTGCGAAAACCAATAAAGGTTTACATGTCATAGTATACAGACTACCTGATCAGCAGAGTTCAATCTCTCAATTTTTTAACGCCAGGAATAATTTTCTACTAAAAAAATTTCTAAAGTATCCTGCAGTATTTCACAATTAGTCCTACTTCTTGGCACAGTTGTGATCTAAGGTAATTGACAAAATAATGAAAAGGAACTAATTCATTATTAATTTTTTGTGTGCTCCTACACAAGAAAAGGAATAGACAACCATACTTGGGTCTTCATCCCGTAACCATACCTCTGTTTGCTTAAGGACAAGTTTGTGCAGTCTTCAGGAATGATGCCAAAGTAATACGTCTACGTACAAGCCTAGAGGTGGACACAAGTAGAGCCTTGCTAAAATTCAAAAAGCTTTAGCAATGCCATTCCTTCCATGCAAGCTTCTTTCCAGTGTCACAGAGCTTCCATAGTTGATGAAATCTTGGTTTTGTTGTTTTAAATAACATAGTTTAAGAAGCTGTTTGGAACAAAATATTACACATTTCATATGTGTCTGTTCTGATTACAAAGGAGGAACTTTTCTGATTACACAGCAAGAAAAGTGAAGGAGGAAAATAGAGCAATGAAGTTTAAGAGTACATTTATTTCATAGTCACTAGTATATAGATTACAGTACCAAATTTTTCAACTCATCAGAATTTCATATGAAGAGATACAAACCACTAATTAATGTAGAGGAATTCATGTCTCAGTTATACATAAACTACCCAGATGAAAATGAGAGGAGCATCTGTTTAAGCTGGAATATTCACAATGCATAAAGCAGCAAATGTGTGAACAACTGAACGCTCAGTAAGTGTTGTAAGATTTTTGGATCAATTAGGAATTACCATCCACGAACTAGAGAGTCTAGGTTACAGGAAGTCTAGTTGAAGAAAAACATTACTTCAACACATTTATGAACACACCAATTTGCTATGAGACTTCTTAAAAACAAAACGAAGAAGGAATAGTCACGGATTAAAATCCAAATAAATAAAAAAAAATACCTATTTTATTTATACTCTAACAAACAGACTGTTCTTTCTGAATTGCCAATAAACTTCAAACACCTTGTTCTACCCACAAAGATTAAGTCTGCTGTATGAAAAACTGTTACACGTTTGGAAAGAAAATATAAGTACTACTGAAATAGACTTCTTGTTGGAGAAGTACTCACTGTTTCATTATAGAATATACATTTTTATACAAGAGCACTAACATGATCTATATGTCACAGATATGCAATGTTTTCATACAGATAGGTTTATGTAAACCATAAATTTAGTACTTAGAATCACAGAAGGCTTAAATAAATAGCTGCCTTTCAAAGACAGCCTTCTTTCACACTACAGAATACTACAGTAAAAGCATAGTAATTTTAGTAAAAAAACCCTCCCATTGTTCTAGTTTTATACAGTAAGGAAAACAGTCTCTCTAAAACACTTAGAAAGTGCAAATTCTCATCAAAACCAAACCAGAAATACCTGCATTAAGGGAGACACTGCAAGCAGCTCCCAGCTCCCACCTCTAGGCTCATAGTTACACAAGAATCTCCAATGTAAAGAAACCCGCTGACCTTTTCTTAAGCCTGATGTATCTGTTGTTGTTGAGTGATACTGAAACTCAGTAACAAAAATGCCTTGAGGCTGGAAAAATGTCTTTTTATTAAGACATAAAATTCCACTCAAGTTTATCTGTACAATGAATCATTAAAAAATGGAGATTAATGTAAAAAATTATTTCTTAATTTCTCTCCTTTTCCTTTTTTTTTTCTTACTTTAGAACAAAATCCAACCCAGCACAGGAATTAGATGCTTTCTGGGGCCAGACTTCAGAGCAGCAAAGCAGGAGCAGCAGCACCTGCACTCAACATATGGGAATACATCTTGGAATTTGCAAAATAAAGCAGAAAGTGCATGCTTTGCAATGGAAATGATAGTTAATTAAGAAGCAATTCTTATTTTTGCCTTTAAAAAATATTTTTACAGAGAGAAAAACACTTTGTGCTTATGTTTCGTAATACTGAATTATTCTGACATGAAATAAAATGCTTGATTTTGTATTTTAAATAAATCCTGAGTTCCATCATCTATTTACACTGATTACTGTCAATCAGCAGTTCAATCTTGGTTCAATTTTCAGCACTTTTATAGCACAGAAACTCCAGTGCCTTTCAAAAGTTCTATACCTGGGCAAGCGATTTGAATCAAGACCACAGATTAAATAAAATTGTTTAATTTAGTTACAGCCTAGAGATTATACTTTATATTCTAAAAAAAGGATATACTTCACATTGCTATTTCAGTCAGCATTCTCTAGCTTCACTTAGGAAAATCTTACTGACCAACCAATATCATGTTTATTAGCTTTTTCTCACCATTTTACAAAACTGGAACCTGGGATCTTGAAAACCTTGAGGAAACAAGGTTTCTGTAATTTTTTTCAATATAGTTCATCTATTTAAATTTTATATTAACCTTTTGCCATTTACTTTTTCAATCTTATATTAGCTTTTCTTTGAAACACCAGAATTCTCCATCTTCTTTGGGGATGCATTTATTTATTTACAGAAATGTAGATTTAAGTAATGTCACCTATTTCTGGAGATACTGAAATCATGTCTAGTTTGTAACATAGAATCAGGACCTGAGAATCCTGAACTCGACTCTTGCCCATCTCTAACTTGATCAAGTTATATCTTCCTATATCATGGCACCAGAAGCAGCAAGTTTCTTTCTTTGCAGCAGGAAAGGCTATGTTCTCTCATTCTCAGGCCCATAGGAAAATACATTGGAAGAACTAAACTTAAGCTCATCAAGTTATCTGATTTTTATCTAATTGAAATGAAAAACTAAACCCCTAATGTACAGAAATGTTATAGTCTCCAATGCAATTAGAGCAGGTTACTAATTTTAGATCATAATAAAGACATTCAGAGCTTTACTAATTTTCTCATCTTTTTCTACCACAGAAAGTAGTATCATATATTCATTCTCTGTTCACACCATTCAGTGTATGGCAGAACATAGGATCTCAATTAGCACTAACTCTTGGGAACAAAAATGTAGCAGTTTCAAAGGGCTTCAGAAAAAGCTGATAACACAGTAACAGTACATGCCATTGGGGTATATCTTTCTATCACTAATATTTGCCTGAGGTAGAAAGGAGCTTACATATGACCATGCAAGATAGGCTTCCACTTACTCATTCTGAAAAATGGGTATCCACAGTTGCGTATCTTTAAATTTCTACATTATGCTTACATTCTAAATCAAAAGAAACTTTTTGAGTGTTAGCTCCATATTAAAATTAATTACTGCTCCTTATAAGCTACTGACTTCAAAATTCATTATTTTAAGCACTCATTTTAGTTTGATTCAAAGTAACAGACTGAAATATCCTAAAAAGATTACATCCATTAAAAATTATATATTATTAAAAGGCAGAATTCTGTCTTTAAATACAGCACAGAAACCTGACCTTGCCTATAACATTTCTATTGCTACATCACGATGAATCAGAAGCCACCTATAATCTCCCTAAATATCTCTATTAACGAGACAATTTAGCTCTACAATAGGTTTAATAGATACAATAACAGATACACCTTATAAAAAATATCACTATATGTGGACAGAATATGCCTGAACTTTGGGGATCCAGTAAGATCACTTAAGACTGAAGAGTTCATTTGCTAATGAAGAGTTACATCACCAATTACCAAGACAGCATAAAGCAATGTTTGTATAGCCCTCATGGCTCAGTATTAGGGTTAGGTTTTTAATATCTTTATTGACGATCTGGATGAGGGCATTAACTGCACCTTCAATGAATCTGCAGACACCACCAAGTTGGGTGGAGTGTTGATCTGCTGAAGGATAGGAAAGCTCTGCAGAGGGGTATGGATAGGCTGGATCGATGGGCTGTGGCCAGTCATATAAGATTTAAAAAGGCAAAGTGCTAGGTTCTGCATTTGAGTCACAACAACCCCATGCAACGATACTGACTTGGAGCAGAGTTCGCTGGAAAGCTTCCTGGCAGAGAAGGACCTGGGGGTGCTGACTGATGGCTACTGAACAGGCAGCCAAGAAGGCCAACAACATCCTGGCTTGTATCAGAGTAGCCAGCAGGACTGTGAAAATGATCATCACCCTGTACTTGGCACTGGTGAGACTGCACCTCAAGTACTGTGTTTGCTTCTGGGCCCCTCACTACAAGAGAGATATTGAGGTGCTGGCATGGGTCCAGAGAGCTGGGAGCTGAAGGGTCTGGAGTACAAGTGTGATGAGGAATGGCTGAGGGAACCGGGGTTGTTTAGTCTGGAGAAGAGAAGCCTCGAGAGGCTAGAGGGGTGAGAGGGGGGGAAGAGGGTGTACCTTATCACTTTCTACAACTACCTGAAAGGGGGTTGCAGTGAGCTGGGTGTCAAGTCTCTTCTCCCAATTAACAAGTGATATAGTTCAGGAGGTAACTGCCTCAAGCTGCACCAGAGGAGGTTTGGATTGGATATTAGGAAGAAATTACTCACAGAGAGGGTGCTCAGGCATTAGAACAGGCTGCCCAGGGGAGTGGTGGAATCACTGTCCCTGGAAGTGTTCAAAAACTATGTAGATGAGGCCCTTAGTCACACCGCTTAGTGCTGGACTTGGCAGTCCTGGAGTAAAGGTTGGCCTTGATGATCTTAAATGTCTTTTCCAATCTGGTTGATTCTATATAGGAAAAATGAAATTTGGGTTCCTTCAATTTCACATATCTTCCAGATGTGTAAACTTCCTGAGGTAAATAAATGTAAACCACTGCTTATCAGGAAGAAAGAATTCACCAAAAACCCTAAAAACCACACTACTTGGTAGACAAAACAAGCAAGGAATTTCAGCCAAGACAGCTGTTAAGCCTTTGAGAAATTTCAAAGAAATTTTAGCTTGCAACTAGTACCAAATATAGAATATTTAGAAAATACAAGTTAAAATACCTACTGCTCTCTGAAGTTATCTAATCTCTGATTTCTACATTTAGCACAATATTTTAAGGTATACAATGGCTGTAGTTATGTTTTTCTGCTCACTTTACACTAAAATAGAAGATATTCTGAAATAACATTGGTACAGCACTACATATACATTAAATGCCCACTATTCTATCACCCATGCTTGAGATATTTCTAAAAATCAATAGTCCCAAAATTATGTTACCATTTTAAAGTTATTTTCCCCCATTTTCTCTCAAAACCATCTACTTCATTACTTTTAAAGCCACTAAGACCAGTTCAGAGTAAGAGAATTACATTCCATCCATTATTATATTTCTTTTTAAAGCTTCCTTTAAAGCACAGGATCTGTATGAAATAGTGAATGCATGGGAAAGAAGACTTGACACTGAATCTAGAAAACCATATGTTCAGAAATAATTTTTCAATATGCTTAGAATGTTTTATATGAGATACAGCATATTTACACATTTTCTATTTGTGATGATCATGCAGACCTTTGAACAGATTAGCAGCAATGAAGGAAAAATTTTGAAAGATTAAACTTTCCGGTATGTACTCTTCAGACTGGGTTTATAGTTCCAAAAAGTCTGTGGGTTAAACAATTTTATCTGAAGAAAAGTAATGGAGAATAAGCAACATCAGTTCAACACCCAGAAAAACAGAAGATGGTCTTGCACCTGAACAATGCAAAAGCTGTAGGCTTTAGTGAGCTGCCAAGAAGAATTAATTCTGAGGATAGTCACATAGGAAAAAAGCACAGCTATGGGTTTTGGTCCACTGAAACTCTGAACAAGCCAGATCATTCAAGACTGGAGCTAACTGATTGGGATTCAATGCAGTTTCTTAGGCTTCAGGAAAGGAGGCATGTAAACCGCGTGCACAGATCTCCATTTCAGTTCTACTTAGACCATTCCACAAGTAGGGGAACTAAAAACTACTTAAGGCATAGAATTATCTTACATCTGAGATTATGGGCCACTCCCAGGTCTGCCACAAAACATCAGCTGATAAAGTGAGGAATTTTCCAAAAATGCTTTCTTAGGAGAATTAAATCACCTTTGTAAATGTAAAATAAATCTAATCAGTGTGTTTTCTGAACGTGTTCCCTAGGTCTCTCTTTCTCATAAATATTAATGTGCAAAATCAGAGGCCGAGTCATTCCAAAATTCATACACTCTATGTACAAATTTAGAAGTCTTAATGTGGTATTAGCACACAGAAACGGTAAACATCACACTTGGTTTTTAATACATTTAAATGTTGAGTATTTTCCAGTAGAACACTCCCCAGGGACCTAATTAACCAAATGATGATTTTTCAGATTAGCAAAGAAGCTAGATATGTAGAGGAAAATACACGCTAAGAAGTTTGAATCTGCACTAGTGACAAGCATACGTTTTAATCTCTGCTCACTGTAGTTGCATGACGAGAAGAACTGACACTTATTTTCTTCTTTATATGGGGTGGCCCTGGGTTATATGAGGTTATTTCACATGAAGACTTAAAATCTCGTCTGTCAATTCTCCCATTTGTGATTATATTAACATAAATTAAACCATTATAGCTGAACAACCTCTAAGCCAGAAGAGGATGATTCATAATTAATTGATGTCTGGCATCAGTGTCAGGAAAGATCTTGGCTTTATGGCTAGCTGGAAATTAATGACAGTGGTTTCCTTATTAGATGACAGGTAAAATAAAATAAAGATGACAGAAATTTGAGATATTAAAATACTAAACAATACAAATCAAAGCTGCCCAGTAAATGAAAATGGTTCCATTCACTCAATAGCAAATCAGACAAGTCTCCCACAGAAATTACTCCGACAATCTGATGCATTAACCAAAGTTTTAGAAAAAACTGTTTAAAACTACCATTCTAGCTACCATTAGAACCAATACCTAAGCAATTACAAATACTACCCTATGCCCTGAGTGAGCTCCTGGGTGTATCTTTAATGATACCCTTTCAAAACATTAAGTCTCTCAAAACACAGTCCTACTGATATTTTAGTATGCCCCTAAGGGAAGGGCCATGAACCGAAAATTAGTCACAATGACAGAAAGCTTTTATATTCAGTTGAGGATACGTATGACTTTAGCACGTTACTCCTTATAATTTCATTTGTTCACAAATAAATCACACTGAATGTGAACAATACTAGAAGGCATTTTTAAGAGTTTAAAAATGAAAATATCTTCAGAAGTTTGCTAACATGTTGGTAACTGTGCATAGACCGTGTATAGATATCTATCTCATTAACGTATACATGTATGTGCAAGAGTAAATGTTTTTCATTTAAAAAGCAGCATCATTAGTTTTTGCTGCTTCACTATTTCAAAGACGGGAAGACACTTATTTTTCCTATGTAAGAACAAAGCAAAACACTCTTATTTCATGAGAAACACAGTATAGCTTTTACTGCTGTACATAACAAATATTTTACGTATACTTCTACTCTTTTATTGAATTATACAAGAATGCTATGGATGGTTTGTCACATCTCGATCAGCTCATTTTTCACAATGCTCTCATGACACTTTTTATCATTTACACAAGGTTTATTTGTCAAAATCCCGTAGCACCTTTCTGACAACAGATGTTTTGAAATGCACCTTATTTTGCTAAGCAAAGGCTTATTTTAATGGGTTTTACAGTATGATTTCTGTGAAGAATTCAGTGGTAACTTAACTCAGTTTCAGAAAAATAAAGAGATTCATGAATGTTCGTTCTGTAACTCATATAAGGTACTTTTGAAGCAACCAGCCTTATAAAATGTGGGGTTTTTTTCCAAATAATCATTCACTCTAAATTATTCCACATAAGTTCTTTAAGTAATGACTTCTGCTTGTTTTTTTTGTTTTTCCCTTCTAAATAGCATGCAACTTTGAATCCACAGGTACTTCATGCACCGCTTTACTCATCAGACACATATGCAACAAAAGATACAATGGGATTTTTCTTTCATATGGATGAGCATAATTCTGAGACCTTAATGTAAATCAATGAATAAATTATTGCCACATCTCCATTTGAAGGATTCTTCAAATAGCAAACTTGGGGGTCTGGTGCTGCAGACTGTACAAGTAAAATAGCCCTTTTCCTGATTATTCTTACTGAAATCATGTGTAGCAGTGGTATGGGTTAACAGCTGAGATATATTTTAATCTAGTTCTCTTATGCAAGAATGTCACAAAGTGCTTTACGAAAAATGAATGAATGAGGAAGGATGAGTTCACGAGTCTCTTTAAATCCTCTTCCTACCTAAGAAAATGTTTGGCATCTTGGTCCTGTGAAAGTCATCTCCTCCTCAAACCATAATATAGTCAAATACAGAGCTTTTCCCCAAATAAGGCTGCACAGGTAGTCAAGAACAATTGTTCAGTTAGCAAATCCCCCTCAACTGGTTTTCATGAACAAGTATCACATATGTAAATCCACTATCATAAACCAAGTACTCTATTATCTGGTTGAGCACACATGCAGACTGCTTAAAAAGAAGCCACTATAGGTTTTTGTCACTGACATTTTCTCACTCGTTTTCCCTATACCACTGTACTACATAAGAATGGCAAGATTTGGCTTGCATTAGGAGTTACAAGAAACAATCCTTACAGCAATAAAGTCATGTAAAATTAAAATTGCATGGAATTTGTCATTTATGCTATTTCAAGTGTAAAGCATGAAAAAAAGCAGGATCAATCAGGTCAGATCACTGATTATGCTTCTTAAAATTATCTTCCCACTCAACCTGGAAAGTAGCTATAGTATACATACCAAACTACAACACATGGTGGCATTCTTTAGTGTAACAGAGGGCTGTTTGTACTTCACTGACTTGTAGGTATTAGCCAGGTTTTGAGTGATACTTAACAATTTCACACTTCATCATACAACCTCTGTTCTAAAACTATTTGTTTCCTGAGGATGAGTACAAGTCATCACTATTTCTGAAGGCTGTTAAATATCGAGTTCAGAACCACGAAATTAAAAGAATAGAGAAACCACAGCAATATCATTTAACGCCTTTTATTTCTAGGGTTGTAATACAAAGTGCTTGGTAAAATGCAGTCACCATGGTACTAGTTTAAACCGTCTCCGATGACTACCAGTCATCTACATCAAAGAAGAACTGCCTGCAAAACTTAAGGGTGTTTATGACAGAGGGCCTTGACCTGGGCATTCACAAGGATGACAAGCAGCTCTCCTGCTGCCGGCTGTGCCGGTGACGGGGGAGTCACCGGGACCCTGCACTATGGCCAAGGCTGCAACTGCCAAAGACAAGCGGGCAAGCAACAGTCCTCAGGCGCCAAGCACTTAAAAACCTTTCCACGCTGTGAGCTCTTTGTCCTTTAAACAGAAGGACGGGCGAGACGGGAACACACGGGCAGGGCTCTCACCACGTCGGCTGCCTGCGCCGACGGTCTCCTTATCCCGGAGCTCGCCTCCCGCGATCACCACCCGAGTCCCGGGGCGGGGCGGCAGCGCAGGCACCAGGCAGGCAAGCGGGCGGTCCCGACCGACGGCCGTGCCCCCAGAGCCCTCCGCCCGCCGGCAGGAGCAGCGCTTGCCGCCTCCCGGCCCGGGAAGTTTCTCGCCACAGGTTGCCCTCTCCCGCCCTCCTCCCCCGGGACCCCGCGGGCGGGCCCGGCCACAGGGACGCACCTTGGCGCCGCAACCGCCGCTTCTTGAGCCCGAAGATGCGGACCTTGGAGAAAATGTCCACCAGGTTGCCATTGCAGAGCCCCCGGTTCTTGCTAGGGCTATTCCGCCTCCTGCTGGCCGAGGGCCGGTCCCAGTGCTGCTCCCTCGCTTGCCGCTTCTGCCGGATCAAGCCGCTGGCGATGGCCGCTGCCATGGCTGCTCGCTGGCTCGCCCACGGGCAGCGGGAAGGGCGGCGGCGGGGCTCAGCCCCGGCGGGGACCCATCCCCGGGGGCGATGGGGAGCGGGAGGCTCCTGCGGGCCGAGGCGCGGCTACAGCGGGTCACCCCCGCCCTGCGGCCCGCGGGAGCTGCCGCCGCCAACGCGGGTCACCGCATGGGTGCCCCGCCGCCGCTCCCGCCGTATCCCGGCGCAGGGGCACCTGCTTGGGTGGCGGGTGTCCGCGGGCGGGCTGGCGGCGCCGAGCAAAGCGGGACGAGCGGGACTCGGGGCAGAGCCGCGCCCGGTCAGGGCGGGTCGGGTCGAGCCCGGTCGGCAGCGTCGCCTCCCGGGATTTGCCCCTCAGTCCCGCGCCGCCAGCTGCTCGCCCGGCGCTGCCATCGCCGCGGCCGGGAAGGCTACCGCCGCCTGTTCCAGGCTCCCGCCTGATGATTGCCAAGTGCTTCAGAAATCAGCATCTGGAGAGAGCAATCTTCTTCTCCGGGGAGAGCTGTAATCACGGCTCTTCAGTCCCACCCCGCTCCAGCCTCCCCTACACACGCACGCACACACACACACACACACACACACACACACACAGAGGCACGCACCGCTGGAGCTTATTTTGTTCTCCCCAAGGCGAGAGGCGGCGAGGGTGCCAGGGGTGGAGGAGGGACGGGGGACAAGCAGGAGAATAAAGCAAAAGGGGGTGAGGGGCGGAGGAAAGGGGTGCTGCTGAAGCGGTTCTCTGATGGAAGCAGCGGGCTCCCGGCGCATCCGCCGCCAGCTACCTCTGCTCCCTCTCAGTTTTCGGGGTTGATTCGTATGGGGCTTCCGCCCCGCGGCCCACGGCCCTCCCTGGCCATGCTTCGCACCAGCTCCCTGCTGCCTTTCCCGCCGAGCCTGCGATGATACCGGTATCTGCCCCCGTTCCCGACCGGGAAGCTGTGGCGCAGAGAAGGGAGGGTGATGGGGAACCCGCCCGCCTGCCCCTCCTCGCCCCATGCCTCGGTACCGGTCGGAGCAGGAGGTGTGGTCCGGCGGGAGAGGGGTTTCTGCTGCATGCGAAGGTGTTAGGAGCCCTGAGGAAGACTCACACTTAGGAGGCGCAGGGTACCTTCCACCCAAACCAAGACGCGATCTTTGCGAAGAGGTTATTGCACCAGCACACTTTTATCTCAGAGTGCTAACTGATCTCTGAGGTTTCAGAAGTATCAAAAGAATTCTGTAGGGTACCCACAAACAGCCGCAGTAGGTAGATTTATCTATCACCAACACTTCACTGGGAGGGTGGTGAGGCACAGAACAGGTTACCCAGAGAATCTGGGAATGTGCCACCCCTGGAAGTGTTCAAGGCCAGGTTGGATGGGGCTTTGGAGCATTTGACCAAGCACTAGCCAAGCTCGCTAGACACAGAATGCCTAAGAAGCCTCTGTCTTAAGAAGTCTCTGCCCCCCAAGGAGTCTGCAATATGCTGCAGATAATAAATACCATATAAAATATGATATTCCATCTCTTTCTGTTCACCTTTTCTGTTGGGTCTTCTCCCTTTTCAAATAAGGGATCAATGTTTTTTGGATTTACTTTCTACCAGGCTAATGGTTAAACTTTCTGAAGTTGTAACTAATCAGAGGAAAGTAGAAAAAGGAAGCCAGCAGCTACACAGAAAATAAATGCAGGGTTATCCTATAAGGAAGGGAAGATGCTCACAAAGGGAAATATCATGTAATAAATATCTAACTTTAATAATGTCTTTAAAATATTCTAATTTCTTATTAGATGGTTCTTCAAAGAAAACAGACTTTGAAGTGTAAATACCCATCCAGCATAATTCACTGCTTTGCAATGCAGAACCTCCTAGGAAAGTGTAAGTTCTTGTTTCAGCAGAGGCTTCAGAATCTCCAATACTGACCTTTATTTCTCTAAATCCTTTAATCTATAAACGGCTATTTTTATAAGGAGGGCAAAAGTGTATGGTGGGAACTCCCTTATACAGGGATTTTGTATTAATGCTAAAACAACTAGGAGCAGAACATGCACAATCGGATCTGGATAATACATTTTAATTCTATTTAAGAGTGTCTCTAAAGAGATTCAGCTAAAACACATTGGATTTTCTGTCTGGTGATTTTTACAGAGCAGCAATTTCCTTGCAACAGTAACAATTACCTTAACTAATGCAATTAGACAGTGAGGTGGGTTTTCTTATTTAGATTTCACTGTTGCAGTTTTGCATACTGCTTTCTTTCTTTACTTCCCAACAGCAGACAAGACATAGTATTGCCTTCCTTAAGTGTCCTCAAGACACAAGCCCTCCTCCAAATGCTGTCCCAGTGGGTCCCCCAACTCCATCCCTGGTCCCTGTCCCAGTCCTGGCTGCTCATGCCGGATGGACAGCTGAGCAGAGGCTAGATATATGTGGCCCTGGGACATCCCCTGCCACCAGAGGAAGAGGTGACCAGGACACAGCCCAATGGCTCCTACTCAGACTGGCTTCAAACAAAGGAATGAATGAGAGGGAGTAGAGTGAAATAAAAGCTAGTCCTCCACTATATTTAATTTTCACAGGAATTTAGGAGAGGAATACCTACAACCATAACTTTTGCACAAGAAACTCTCCACAAATATGTAGGTTCCGCATTTCCTTTCACTGGAAGGGCCTCTTTATATTATTCAATGATACTATGCACTATATACTATGTACTACTATTGTTCCCTTTCCTTAGTTTCCTTCAAATACTGGGCCTTTGCCAAAGTGCATTGACATTTCTCAATAATATGATTCTCAGGGTGATAGTAAAGAAAGTAAAGAATGAAGGTGAAAATGGGCAGGGTGCCTATAGGCAAGAGAAAATGTGATTCCTTCTCCAGAGATCAAAACCAATAGCTTTCTCCTTGCATCTCAGAAGTGCGGAGCAGTTGTTTACAGTTTGAGGTTTTGCAAAGAAAACTCAAGAGAGCCATCTGCTGTCTTAACCTGTGATAAAATGTGTGCGATTCTAGTCAAAGTGAAGGTTCTGCTAACAGATGGTTTGTACAAGTATGAATATATCGGCTACCTTAAAGACTAGTGACTGCATGAGTTTATACATTTAGGACAAATGGAAATATCTTAGCTTTAACGTTTGTAACATAATAGAATTTTATTTCTGATTAACAAAACACAGGATATGAAAACAAATGATTAAAAGCAAAAGAGGGGGAGAAGTGATATTCAATACTTTCTGTTTTCCCATCTGTTCATTTCTAACTGCTAATTTATTATTATTCAGGAGTTTTCTAAACCACAAACGTTTCAGAATATTTAAAATTACTTGCTCGAATGAATTTTAGAGGAAAATACTCAACAGATATAAAGTGTGCATAAAATGCTTTATTGTATACTAGGGTGTCAAACCTTATTATTATTATCCTAAAATTATTTTTTTTCTGTATTACTGTGGACAAACCACACTCTCTTTGATCTAATTTAAAATGTAAATTACAGTGTGATATTTTCAAGCATCAAAGTTCAATATTAAAATATACATTGTTAGTATTTCAATATCATGTAATAATGATACATAAAATACTTTTATAAGGGCTTCCATGATGAAAAATGAGACCTCATGTTTTATATTCTAGCCTAACTTAGATCTGTAGGCTACAAAATTTACAGAACCAGAAATGTAATCCTTACGGTTTAAAGAGTTGTGTTTGTTGGCTTGTTTTATTGTGCTTGGGGGTGTTTTTAATTGTTTTTTTTTCCTCCCACTTGTATGTTTTGCATTAGGTTGGGAAGAGTTACAAGCTACAGAGTCATTTTTGGTCAGCGCAAATACGAAAACCCTACAGACTTCATAAACAATTTCAACATGTCTTTCTGCAGATACACACATACACACACTCCACCCACATTTTCTCCTCCCAGATATCCTGAACCTATTCTTTCTATTAAAACCAAACCAAATCAAATCAAACCCTAAGACAACCCAGGAAGATGTGTGCTATAGTTGCAAACAAGTTAATACCTTACTCCTTAAAACTCCATTCACACTTCAAAGGCTACTCCAGGAGTAAAAGTACCAATTTAGGCATAGCAGTTGCAAGGTATACTTAAGAGTACATCTGGGCTGCTGGGAATATTCAATGTCATTCTAAGCAGAGATGTCTCAGAAGTGAAAAAATACTTTTTTATACATTCTGATGGATACATGTAATCAACATTCTAGTGCTTTTGATAAGACTGATTACCAAAGGGGTCTTATCAGCTAAGGCTGTGGTTCTGAACATTTGTTGGTACTGATCAAAAATTTATCGAAGGTTGCTGGTAATTTGAAGGACTGTAATTCAAGTGTCTGAATTCAATTTATGTACTAAGACACCTCCACTCCCACAAAATGGCCTCATGAGAAAATGTGATTCTGTTCTACAAATATGATTATTTATGTAACTACAAGCTAATACTTGTCCAAGGCACACAGTGTGTACATATGGTGGGGGGAGGCTGTTGGTAAGAAATAGTAACTTGCAATTCTTGATTTAATGTTCTTGGGACACAAAGAGAAATAACTTTACAACTTGAAGGAGATGAGAGAAATATGATCTATGGCTTACATTGCAGGTTGGTAAGTGTTCAATGTTAAAAAAAAAATAATAAGCTAGAAAAACACATGTGAACATAAAAGGTTGTATTTTTTTATACAAGTATGAACATACTAAAATGTGGGTAAGAAATTCTTTTCCATGTAGTTTATGTACATTCCATGCTTATTATAGGAGTAGTATGGTTGTGCAAGGAGCTTTAAACTTTTTAAGTTAGGCCAGTTTTACATGTTCTCCTATGTTATTATGGATATAATTCTCCTTATAAGTTGTTAACTTCTCAGAAGACTCCACTGCGAAGCACTGCGATTTAAAATCCTTAACACCCTGAACACTTGATGCTGGTTGATTAAACTTTGATGAGCATTAGGAACAAAGTTTATTAAATATACTAATATAGTTGACAGAATTTGGGTATCTATGCTTTCACACTTTCTCCATCAAAAGCACTCAGCTTTCAGTCTCAACATTCACAATGCACTGAAGGAGGCAAAGTCATACCTATTGAAACTGTTGACTACTTAGACCTTCTATATATTCAGTATATTTTAATAGGTATGGCTTTGGCTCCTTGAGTGTATTGAGTTAAGGTGAATCCCTTTAAATAAGATTAAAGTAAGCTTCCAGTATGTTGCTTGAAGAACTGCACTTATTTTAGCTTCACAGGTTTTGGTCCTGCTAAACTCTGTGTATCTGAGTCGTAAGAAGAACTATTAAATCATAATTAGAATATATGTAAGGATAAATTAATCTGCCATGCAAGGAAGTCCTACATCAGATTACTACTTATGCAGAGAACTATCAATATCACCATTACTAGACATAAGATCTAAGGAAGTATGAATGCCTATGCCCACTCAGAACCAATGTGTTAGTGCAGTATTTGTTCTGCATCGACTGGTGCCATCTTTTACACATTACCTGGAATATGTCTACAACTGGAAGGACTGAGTACCTCTACACTAGTAAGGATTCATCTTCATTCAGGAAACTGAATTAAATTGCCTTGTAGAGGAACAATAGGACATAACCAAATAGATATTCTCTTACTTAAAAATTACATAGTTCTTAGATTGCTTTGATTTGCTTTTGCTTTTTTTGGCTTTGCTTTTCTTCTTCCCTTCCAATGCTAAATTGCAGTGATTATACTGCTGTAACAAGTCTCATGAATAATGATGTGGCAAGGAAAATCCCTGTATTAATTGCTTCAAGTTTAATTTTCAGGTTCATTGGCTAACTCTTCGTTCTTCAACAGGGAAAAGGAAAGTGAATAGAGATTCTGATGCTATTTTTAACAATCGAAGTTTCAGAAACATAAGATGCATAATTACATCTCCTAACTTTTAACACACTTCCTGTGACATCTTTCATGAGTCTTCTTAGTTTTCATTCTATCTGTCCTCTACTTCTGATACTCCTTTTGAGACCACCTGAACAAAAGAAATCATCTGGATTGACAGGAGAATCTGAAGAGCACACAGATCATATGAAGCTCTCCAGGACAACTCACCCAGACCCAAAACTTAACTCTAAGTCTCTTTCAAACAACAGTTAACAGCAATAAAAAAAACCTAAAATATATCAAGATCATTTTCAGGGTGAATTCCATAAAAGTAGTTAAAAATTAAATACATTGTGGTTTCTGCAGAGACATATACATATATGATTTTAACTTTAAAAATCAAATAGTCACCTTGAAGAGAGATTCTTAATTACCAGTGACAGAAAAACATAGCCATTTATTTTGTTCCCACTGAAGCTAATAGCAGATCTGCCACCGGAGTGCTTCAGACAACACTCTAGTGACACAAGCCAGAACCACGACTGTTATCAAAGAAAAACAATCTCTCCCCCCCCCAAAC